>SKCR01042548.1:0-113224 GCA_019454045.1 Zanthoxylum bungeanum
AGTTCAAAAGTTTAAGTGCATGCCCTGAGGGCAATTCCAAAACAAAAGTCCCTACAGCCAAAACAGCAACTGGAGTTCCGTTTCCGACTCGTAGATCAACCTCCCCTGAAGCCAACATCCTGCTATTCTGCAGATCCTGCAAATCAGTACATATATGAGCAGCACAACCAGAATCAAAAATCCAATTTTTAAAACTAGAAGTAGTCATATTTATCTCAATAACAAACATACCAGAGGCTAGTGCCTTGCCTGCCTTGATATCCTCCCTGTGTCCCTTGCCCATTCGGCAGTCACGTTTCCAGTGACCCTTCTTGCCGCAGTTGAGGCAGACATCTTGAGATTTGTTCCTTGGCTTCCCAGAAGCTTTTGTCAACTTGCCTTTACCCTTGTTCTATGTTTCTTCTTCTTCTTCTCACCCTCCAGTTGCTTTGGGCCCAGCCCTTGGCCCCTAAGAGGTCGATGCATAGTGGGCCTCGCGCTTGCCCCCTTTATGGAGTTCTTTTTCAGACTCCTTCAAGATGGATAACATCTCTCCAAGAGAGTCATCCGTGTTCATCAACTTGTAGTTGATTATGATTTGTTTCCAAGAATCAGGAAGTGACTGTAAGATCAAATCTACAGTCAGCTCAGCCTCCAAGACTATTCCCATATTGGCCAACTCATCAATATCGGCGATCATTTGAGTCCCGTGGGCCTCAACTGATGCGCCTTCAGTCATTCGGGCGCGGAAGAGTTTCTTCACCAACTCGTACCTCTCCATCCGCTTGTTAGTGCGGTGGAGATCTCTCAGTCTAGCCATCATGTTATAAGGATCCAAGTCCCTATTCTGGCGACGAAAGTGCTGAGTCATCGAAGCTAACATAATAGCCTGAGCTTTGTCACAATCATCGCTGTGAGTTTTCCATAACTCCAGCTCAAGTGGGTCAGTGGGCTTAGGCGGGAGAGGTATCTGTATAGTGTACAGCATCCTCTCAGCCCCAAGGACTATCCTTAGGTTCATTTCCCAATCAGCGAAGTTTGTGCCCTTAAAGACATTGTCACCCATGATGATGTCTCAGACATTTCCCTTGCTTCCATCTCAACTACGATAGTCCAACTATCTAGTTAACGATAAAATGGGTACAGTCAAACTGTTACAAAAAAATAACAATGTATTAGTCCAACTAATTTTAATAAATAGACGAAATAATTTTGAAAGACGCGTAAGGCTAAGTATCTGAACGAAATTGCAAATTCAATACTAGCCTCCCACTATTTTCATCAAGTCTCTAACCTCTCTGTTGAGAACTCGGGAAATCCTATTTCCTAGTGGGCTAGGATCCCGTTAAATAACACACAACCTTGACTTTGGCCAACAAGCTGTATGCTATTTAACTAGGTAGATCTCAAAGATCAATTGGATCCCATCCAATTCCTAGATCCGGTTAGGTGGACATCCAAGTCAAAACATATGTACATTACTTATGCCAATGTATCTAATACATTTTCCTAACCATATCCTCTGAATCATCTAGGCATTGGCTTTGGCACAACAAACCTAATGATTCCAGTTAAGCGGGACCCATTGACAAGGAAAGTTTCGTAATCAATGTCGTTGGACAAGAAGTGATCTTGACTTTGGCCAACAAATCACAACTTGGACAAGACACCGATGTGGAACAAAACTCTCATGATTCAAGTACATCCTCAATTGACAAAGGTCTTGACTTTGGCCAACAAACCAATGCCAATTTTGGATCTTGAATAAGAATCATTCAACGGAAGGATAATCGCTAAAATAGATTGAGGGATTTTTGCGTAATTGGCAACCAATTTATTATCTTTGTTAGGTCTCATCATCATACACCCTTAAGCATGCTTCTAAAACATCATAAAGCGCGTAAAATAAATTAATAGTGATATATGGATGGATATATAAAACAACTTGTTCCTAGAACAATCACTCCCTTTCCTCTCTCCCTCCCGCTAGCACTATTCTACTTCTACCCCATTATATAATACAATAAGAGAAACCTCATTTACATTGAGGGGAATTAGGTGAGAAGAGAATACAAAGAGATAAAGAGATAAGGCTGGACACGCAGTCCAATTTATAAATTCTAAATTTACAATAATTTCTAAAATTACCCTTTCCCTTCTAATATCCATCCGATATACACTATTCATTCATCACATACATATATATTCAATCAAGACATGCTTTACAACCAATCTAATCCAATTAATTAGTCTTTGTTTAAGTGATCATCCAATGTTCAAACAACGGTTGATTTTGCGCGAGTCCAACTCGTTTGAGAATAAGTACATAAGGTACGAATTCATGAATTATATCGAACTACTCGTTAAATCCAATTTAAGTCGTATTCAATACTAATTCAATTTATTTAATTCCAAATTAAATGTTTACACTTTTAATGTGCTTTTAAAGACTTAGATTCTAAATCTAATCTAATTGGGTCTCCAAGCCCAACTAACATCCAATGTTTGTTTAATTAAAGTCCGATGGGCTTTCAATTGATTTATTAAGGCTTGGGCTTTGGTCAATGTGGGTCAAACCCAATTACCAAGCCCAAATAAGGAATCACCCTTAAATGCCATAAAATCAATTTCAAGCCCATAAGGCCCAATTAAACATTAAAGCCCATTTTACTATATTTGGACTTAATGGAGTGATTTAAGCCCAAATATAATAATACAAGCCCAATTTTACAATTAAGCCCATTAATTAAATTTTAATATTCCAATTTTAAAATTCAATTAATTAAAGTGTAAATCCATGATTAATTCATTAAACCAATATTTCCAAAACACCATTTAATTTATTAATCATCACTTGTTCAAAACACATGTCCAACATTTATTTGAACAAAAAATCAAGTCCTTTAACATGTCATATTGCATTCGGCCAAGAGGGATTTTTTGGTTCGATTTGTTTTTCATATCCGATTGAATCACTAATCTACATCCCGTATATGTTTTAAGTCATCTAATGAACTTGTACACAAAAAATTCCAATCCAGTGCAAGGATCTCCACATTCGGCCAAAGCAACAATTTTGGGGAAAAATCATCCAATGCATTTTTCTCAAAATTGATCATGTATAACATCATATTACATACATATAAGCATACTTAATCATCAAATTTCACAAGAACATGCTTCAATCAATTTTACCCAAATTAACCCTAATGTATTTCATGCTTAAACATGGCTCTATGATACCATTGTAGGTTTCTATTATTAGTCCCAAAGAAAGTATAAGCAAGTGAAACACATGATTTATACATGCAAAACTTGAAGCATGGCGGAATCATACTTACAAAGCTTGTGATGAAAAATGATGAAGAAAATCCTTGAGTCTTCAAGGTGGAAACTTTCGGCCGAAGAAGAAACGAAGAAGAAGCTTCAAGCCTTTTAGTATTCCAAGCTCCAAGGTTGTTTCCCTATCACCCCCTTTGATCCTTCATTGTGCTAGCAAATGGAGAGAGATGAAAAAACAATTTTTCCTTGCCAAATGAAGCTCACGGCGTGAGCAAGAAGAAATGGAGAGAAGGCCTTTTGTATTCCAATCTATTTCTCTTTTTTTTTTTTTTTTTTTAAAAAAACCGAGAGAGATAGATATGTAATTATTACCAAAAATATTTGGTAAATGCCTTTCCAAAAAGGTCAAAACGTTTTCCCTCCAAAAACCCATTAAATGGCCTCACCTACTTACATCGTGAACAGTGACAATGTGTCACTCAATAAAGGTGACTTGTGACATCCATCAACTAGTCATGTCAAGTGATGAGACTTCGTGATGTGACTTGCGGGTCCCACTCGTTTCAAAATACGAATGTGTCCGCAAACACTTTCGGGCTCGGTTTCGCTAATTCCGAATTAATGAATTTTCGTCGCGACGTAAATTAAATAATTATGCCTAGCGAAATTACTATTCACATCGCTAACGAATTAATTCTAAATTAATTCGTTTGCCCGAATTAAAATCCGATTTTAATTCCGCGTCGAAATCTAATTTCGTTTAATATATCGAATACATTATTTTTATCGATTAATTCCAAATTAATCATTCTCTCTCCTAATTAGGCATTTTATCCAAGATAAAGTTTCTCCGTAATTATTCCAAGATTAATAAAGTTCGAATCAAACATCATAGGTGAATCTTCAGGAAGCGACCCAAGAGATCTCCGGATATGTTGGCAGTAAATACGGTCGTCGGATAATCCGAACACGTACGTACCTCGTACTACGTTTTTACCGATTTACAAGACAAGGTTGGCTTCTAGCAAAGCGCCATGCCTACCCAATTCTCCAGAAATATTCTTATTGGAATATTAGATCTTTATCAAGCGTAGTATACCGTAGTATCGCGTACATCGATCCAGTATCGGACGATCACATGTTAGGCCTGGGGCTGGAAATGTGTCTGCCCCGTACGAAACATATATCGGACATCAAACAACTAGTCTCTTTAAATCGGACAATCCTGACCTAGTCATATTGTCCCGACGGTTGCAACCTTTTATAGAGTATAGTTCTGTATCCTGCGTGATCATCATCTCCATATGTCTGAAGTGATACTTCCATCTTGACATCACATCCAGTACACTACGATTCTCGATAACCCCAGAAGAGGCGTACACAGAATCGGTTAAAGCCCCGAACCACCAAAACCAATGTTACCGATTGTCGCAAGTACTAGCGATGCAAGTCTCAGGTTAAGACCATATACACCTATCCTGATGCGGCCTCCCATAGACACGCAGACATACTACCAATGGGATTCCGCGGAGGTCTATCCAGAGCGAAGCTGTTTTCCGTACCATCGGTAAAACACAACATCCTATCGCACTTGCATAAGTATCCAATACTTAAATATATGAGAACTATGCCGTTGTGCCTTCACAACGCGCACAAGTGCAATACTAGTCTATTCCGCATTATCGATGTCCGATCTCGATAATACTCCGACTAGGGATATTTAATGATTAAACCTTTTATATTGATACTGTCTCATATCATCTCAATACGGAACTAATCATATGGAATTTTGCCATCAATATCTCAAAGTAAATAATTTACAAAACGGCAAAAGGCAATTTCATTATCACATAGTTAGTTTTGTACAATAATACAATATCATTTACAAAACAGTGACGCTATGGGTCATAATGTCTAACACACGTACTAGGCCTGGGGCTAGAATTGTGTCTGCCCCGTACGAAGCACATGTCGGATGTCTGGCGACTAGTCTCTATAATCGGATATACATGACCTAGTCATAATATCCCGATAGCTGCGCAGCATTTAAGAGAACCAGTCCCGTATCCTACGTGACCATCATCTCCAAATGACTAGAGTGACACTTCCGTCTTGACATCACACCCAACACACTATGATTCTCGATATACCCAGAATCGGCGTACACGAAAGAACCGGTTAAAGCCCTGGACGACCTCAACCAAAGTATATTGATTGTCGTATGTATTAGCGGTGCAAGTCTCAGGTTAAGACCAAATATACCTACCCTGATTTCGGACTTCCATAGACACATAGTCATACTACCAATGGAATTCCGATGGGGTCTTATCCAGAGCGAAGCTGTTTCCCGTACCATCGGTAAAATACAACCTCCTATTACACTTGCATGAGTATCCTATACCCAAATATATGAGAACTATGTCGTTGTGCCCTTACAACGCGCACAAGTGTAATACTAGTCTTTTTCATATTTATCGATGTCCAATCTCGATAATACTCTGACTAGGGATATTTAATGATTTATCCTTCGTGGACTGATACTGTCTCATATCATTCTCCGTCCAGGAACAAATCACAAGGACCTCTCATCATTTATATATCTAGGTGATCTAATCACAAATGATAAGAGTGCAATCTCATTTGTCACATAGTTAATTTGTACAACAACACCATGATCTGTACAAATAGTGACGCTATGGGTCATAATTGTCCAACAAAAATAGGTTGGCTCGAGTGTTCAACAAGAAGGTGCGTCCTACCAAGATAAAAAAGGGTGATCTGGTGCTTAAGCAGTCGAAGCCGTCGACGACAGACCCGAGAGGAAAGTTCAGACCTAACTGGGAAGGACCTTACATAGTCCAGAAAGTAATGGGAAATAGGGCAGTGAGACTGTCAGATTTGGAAGGGAATGAGTTCACCGAGCCAATCAACATGGATAGATTGAAGCAGTATTTTGCCTGAGGAAGAGAAGATCGAGCAGTCACCAGGAGAACTGGCGGAAGACCTAACCCAACGGGATTAGAAATTCACCCATGCATGCATGCATACACGTAACGCACTTGCATTCTTTTTATGTTTTGTTTTATTTTGTACTCACATGGTTCAAAAAGGGAAGAATAAAGCAACGAAGGCAAGCCAACCAGAAGCAGCAACAGTACAGTGTTATCAGTTTCAGGAATGAATCAGTGTCAGTTTTGGGGATGAGTCCCAAGGTTGAGGCCCGCATCAGTGTCAGTTTCGGGGATGAGTCCCAAGGTTGAGGCCCATACCAGTATCAGTTTTGGGAAGGAATCCCAGGGGGCGAAGCCCACATATCAACGGTTGAAAAGAAGATTTCCAGTGGAGTGAAAAAAAAATCATTGATGGTTAGACATATGTCCGGTGATG
This sequence comes from Zanthoxylum bungeanum, assembly GCA_019454045.1. NCBI lineage: Eukaryota > Viridiplantae > Streptophyta > Magnoliopsida > Sapindales > Rutaceae > Zanthoxylum > Zanthoxylum bungeanum. Next base: position 6,649 of record SKCR01042548.1, read on the forward strand.
ACATTGTTTGCTATAGGGTGAAACCTTAGAAACGATGAGTGCAAGATGTACTCTCATCCGATATTCTGAGTAGTTGATCTCGTCTAGACTCACGAGCACTTGATTACGGGATCTTAGCAGTAGAAGCCTGAGTTGTCGGCGAGATGACTAGTTGAAGAGATGGCGGATCAGTGAATGATCGTTTGCCTAGATGTCCATCTTGGTTTTCTTATGTTACGATATGTGATATGGTTGGAAATGAAGAAAAAGTCTCTGAAAAGAAAAGAAAAAGAATAGACCACTTATAACCGATGAGCGTGAAGCTACCCATGGACGAGTATTAGGACCACCATGAGGAGAAATGCTACCTTAAAGGGTAGGTTGTGTCGAAAAAAAGAGAAAGAAAGAAAAGAGAAAAAGAAAAAAAAAGAAAAAAGAAAAAAGAAAAAAAGAAAGAAGTTCAAAATGAAAAGAAAAAAAAAAAAGAGACAAAAGAAAAAAGAAGAAAACCATATCATGTTGAGTACGAAGAAGTAATCACAGAGTATGATCAAGACATTTCGGTTGGTTAGACCCACTGATCCAATTCTCCGAGACAAAATCATTGAGTTGGCTTACTTAAGGATTAAGCTGTGAAAGAGCCTTGGCACGCACACACTAGAATTCTAGTTCAGATCACTCATTCAGATGAGCAGATTTGAGTGTATTAAGTACTTTGAAGGTTCTCTGGTTTCGACACGAAGCATCCGTTGAGGAAGAAAATATGTTCAACTATCAGGATTATCTCGTGAGAGGCAATACAGTATATTGATATGCAACATCACATCTGGAGATCTACCCTGATCTAATGAAAATAGCAATTGATAAAAAGATAAATCGAGACTGGGGGCGACCAGTCTACCCTTTCTCATACTACACGGTTCGGGAATGAACCACCACATCAGTGACGCCTCATGTATGGGGTTTAGCATGCCGGGTATGGCACTCCTGGTATGGAGACACAACCGCGATGCCTCGGGTATGGGGTTTAGCATGCCGGGTATGGCACTCCGGGTATGGAGACACAACCGTGACACCTCAGGTATGAGGTTTAGCACACCGGGTATGGCACTCTGGGTATGGAGACACAACCGCGACACCTCGGGTATGGGGTTTAGCATGCCAGGTATGGCATTCCGGGTATGGAGACATAACCGCGATGCCTCGGGTTTGGGGTTTAGCATGTCAGGTATGACACTCCGGGTATAGAGACACAACCGCGACACCTCGAGTATGGGGTTTAGCATGCCGGGTATGGCACTCCAGGTATGGAGACACAACCGCGACGCCTCGGGTATGGGGTTTAACACGCCGAGTATGGCACTCCGAGTATAGAGACACAACCGCGATACCTCGGATATGGGGTTTAGCACACCGGGTATGGCACTCCGGGTATGGAGACACAACCGCGACACCTCGGGTATGGGGTTTAGCACACCGAGTATGGCAACTCCGCGTATGGAGACACAACCCCGACACCTCGGGTATGGGATTTAGCACGCCGGGTATGGCACTCCGGGTATGGAGACACAACCATGACAACCCGGGTATGGGGTTTAGCATGCCATGTATGGCACAACCAGATCAACTCAATTCAAAGCAACATGCAAGTCAAGCGGCAGCTGGCGAGCCAGGTAAGTAAAAATGCATTGCATAACTTTGATAAGATTGTCATTGTCACACACTGCACAAGTCCCATCAAAGTGGGGGCGACTGTAGGCACTACATATTTTCGTATAAGTCCCGATGATGAGTCTCAAATGGAGGCACTACCATTTAAGTTGTGGAAGTCGCGGGATACGGACGTGTGAAGGGAAAAGTCAGAAAGCAATACCCTGTTGTATTTAATTCGTTTGCTTAGCTTCGGGTTTGCTCGTTAGGCCTCTTTTTTTAAATTTATCCTCGACCCAAACCCCCGCAAATCACACACCAAGCCCACTAAAATGAAGACCCCTTAACTCATGACCCGTTACCTCATGCCAATTTCCTTCCAAAATAACAAACCCGCACATTAAACACATGTTGAAAATAAATAAAATCACCTTCCCAAATTAAAGAAATCAAATCAAATCAAATTAAATCACCTTCTAAATTAAAGAAATCAAATCAAATCAACCCAAATCACATCCCTAATTAAATAGATTTTTCCTTATAGCAAACTAATTAAAATACCCCCCATAATTACACAATATTCTTTCCATATTCACATAAGGTAAACCCCAACCCTTGCCTATAAAAAGAAGCCTAAACCAAACCTTAGAGGCCCTAGCTCATTCACGCCCCCTCCTCTCTCACCCTGGCAGATTCACATCCCAAAAGCAAAGCACTGAAACCCTAAAAGCCCTCATAACTCTCTTAAGCCTCTCGGTCCCTCTCATTCAATACCCACACAGCCACTCCTCATAAACCCTAGCCTCACACAAAGCACAAACCACGCATCTCACGCCCTTAAGCAAGCACTCTCATTCAACAAACCCTTCACAAATAACGCACATATTCGTCAAGACACCCTGACCTGCCCCTTCACAAACCGACAGAAACCCTATATCAACGCACTCAAGTCAGCGCCCACTAGCAACATTAACCATCATCACGCACTGACCAACCACCTCACTCAGAAGCCCTCACCCCACGACAAAGAGAACAAATCTTCAACGCACACAGCCCTCACAAAGCCGAGACACATGCACGCCACACTTGCACATGGTAAACACAAGCAACAAAGCCGAGCAAACAAGCAGCCATAAACACTCAAACTTAAGCCACACACACACGCGAAGCCGTTACCCCTCTGACCTAACACTCACGTCTCTTAACACATTCAACCTGCCCCCATTCACGCTCTCTCCCACATCGGCCATAAAAGACGTTCAACAGCCCATGAACACGTGAAAACACCCCATTCGCTCACTCACCACCAGCCCTCCACGCACACACTGCCATTCACTCACGCACACACTGCCATTCACTAACGCATACACAGCCTAGTACACTAACCAAACTCACGCACACACAGCCATACACACACAGCCCTACACACACACACCAGTCCCTAAAATAACCCAAATATAGCCCCCGAAACAGTCTATAAAACAGTCCCCAAAATACCCCCAAAAACAGTCCCAAAATACAACCAAACAGCAGTGAAAATAACAACTAAACAGCAGCAAAAACAGAGAGAAAATAGCAGCCCAAAAACGGTTGAAGCAACGAAGGAAAATATTGAACTAGTTAACCGAAAGAGTTGCAGAGCTTTAACCCTTCCGACGGCCGCGTAATGCACTCCCGATAAACGATTTAGAAGGTAAGACCTGAGGGCACCCTTTGTTATATTTTATTTTATCGTCCTGGAAACGGCATGCTCGGTTGGACGTGGAATACGTCAAACCGGGTTTGCCAAGTCCTATATTGAATACGGCCGAGTTCTTTGGCCACATATTTATTGTCCCGCATTTATTTCACATTATTAGCCTTTTATTATTTCGCATTTAATTTCCGTTTATTGTTGTATTATTATTCCGCATTTACTTATTTAATATGTTCATGAGATTGTGTGCTTGTCGTTATGTCGACTTACTTTTATGCATGTAAACTTAGATATAGGTAATATGCAAACTTAGATGTAGGTTGTTGTTGCGTAGACTCGGTTATATTATTACGTAAATCCGTTCATTACAAGTGGCATAAGTAAGGGACCATTCCGAACCCAATGGTTTGAGGTCTTCCCTTGCGAGGGGTGAGTGCAGCCTTAAATCATTTTCTCAGTTCACACTGGGTGGCGACTCCATTTTATTTCTCCGGTTTAGTTCCCCTGCGAGCTACTCCGTACTCCCAACCGGGCCGCGAGCCTGGAACAGCGTCGCCGATTTATGTGTCCTACAACTGCCTCCACCATATACTAGGTGCATATTCTTCTTAGCTATGACTCGTCCCAATTTTTGTGCTGCTGCTACATATTGTGGCTTAGTACCTACACTAGTACCACAAAAGACATAGATATTTATAACTCGTCTTCTTGAAGTAGCTTCCATTTTATGTATGTTTCTTTTCTCAAATCTGGATGTCTTCAAAAGTGCAAAGATGAGTTGAATTTATAACACCTAAAAAGGGGTGAGTAATAATAGCACTAGTATCTTCCAAAGAACGATCAGTAGCAAAACAGTAAATCGTGAAAGGTCAAAAAGGGTTTGGATCCTGTCGGAGAAAAATAAAAGAAAACAACAAAACAAATCACAATTATTAGGAAAAGACAAAGAGATATAATATTTACAATAATTTTACGGCTTGATTGACATCTATGCGTTAGGGACAAGCTTCCCATCCAATTTTCTTAAAAATTGGCAAACAAGGTCTTTTTGAGTCAGATTCCCAAGACTTAACTGTTGTCTTTCTCTTTGGAATGGTGTATATAACATGCGAATTTCATGATATACATATTCACTGTGATGCATCTCAAGAGTTTTAGATATGTCATCTAAAGACTCCTTACTCAAGCCATCCCTAATGAAATTAATCTTATCTTCACGGTTATCAGACACTATTCCTAAAGAACGAAAATGAGTATCATAAAACATGCGAGCACATTTATAGCATACACCCATTCTTTTAGCTCTTCTCTTTTTAGCATAGGTGCTTCTTCCTAAACCAGGCAGATGTGAAATAAAAGAGTCATAAGACTCACCTGCCAATCAGACCCGTGCTTCAATAATCCAACGAATGTCATTAGGAATACCTTTGATCAACAGTAGTCTCATCCGTTCTAAGCGGCATTTTTGTAGACTTTCATCAGAGATTTTTGAGGGAGAGAAGGAAATTGCTTGTGAAGATTTACGAGAACGTCTTCCATCGTGAAATGACTTTACCTGCAAAAATTAAACACACAAAAATAAAACACACCAAATCAAAATATATACACAAATTGCATGGGTTGCCTCCCTGCTAGCGCTAAGCTAACGTCGTCAGCTAGACGTGACTTCTCAACGTTAGGCTGGATCTGAAAGTGTGACACTTTCTTTTTGTCGCTCAAATGATTCTCCCCAGTAGTGCTTGACACGCTTGTTTTTAACCTTGAATATTTTGTTGGAGTGAGGATCATATATCTCAACGGCTCTATCTGGTAAAACCTTGGTGGTTAGGAATGGACCTGACCACCGTGATTTTGGCTTCCATGAGAAGAGTTTCACCCTTGATTTGTTTAACAGTACCCTTTCCCCTAGTTCTAGTGGTATGTGCACTAACTTCTCATCATGTCTCTTCTTGGCCTTTTCTTTGTACAATTTGGCATTCTCAAAAGGCTGTATGTGAAATTCATCCAATTCTTTGAGCTGGTGGAACTATTTCTCTTCTGTTGCTTGTAGTGCAAGAATCTGCGTTTTCAGTACGCAAAACGCTTTATCTTCAGGCTCCACAGGCAGTTGACATGCTTTAAGTTTGTCAGTAGAACTTTTCCTTTCTTCATAATTCTGGATAGTACTATGTATTACATCAAGTCTGAAACATTCTTCCTTCTTTTCGTCATCCGAGAAATTCATGGGTTTGAAAACATTGAATTTTACTTCTTGGTCCTGTACTTTCATTGTTAGTTCTCCTTTTTATACATCAATAATGGTTCGACCTGTAGCCAAGAATGGTCTCCCGAGTATGATCGGCACGTCTTCATCTTCCTCCATATCAAGGACAATAAAATCTGTTGGGAAAATGAATTTGTAAACTTTGACCAGCACATCTTCAATTACACCTCTCGGAAATACGAGCGTTCGATCAGCAAGCTGTAGAGAGACTGAAGTGGGCATTGTTTCTCCAATTTGCAATTTACTGAAAATAGAAAAAGGCATCAAGTTAACACTCGCACATAAATCACACAAAGCCCTACCGAAGTTATGTTTTCATATGATGCAAGAAATGGTGAAACTACAAGGATTTTTCAACTTCGGGGGAAGTTTCCTCCGAATGATGGCGCTGCATTCTTCTGATAATGTTACTATCTCGTAATCTCCCAATCTCTATTTTCGTGAAAGAATGTCTTTAATGAATTTAACATAGCTGGGCATTTATTCCAACACTTCTGCAAATGGAATGTTGATGTGCAGTTTTTTGAACACTTCCAGGAATCAAGCAAATTGCTTGTCCAGCTTGTTTTTCTGAAGTCGCTGTGGAAAAGGTAGAGGTAAAGTGATTCTTTCTGGTTCTTTTTCCTTTGTTTCTTTTTCCTTCTGAAGTCGATGTGGAAAAGGTGGAGGTAAAGTGATTCTTTCTGGTTCTTTTTCCTTTATTTCTTTTTCCTCCATCTGTTGCTCTGATTCTTTTGGAACATCTTCAATTGTTGCCTTGATTCCAACATCTTTGTTGATTTCAGTACCGCTTTTTAATATGATGGCATGACATTGATCATTCCCTATGTTTCTTAGATTTGGCTCTGTGTTGCTAGGAAGGGTACCTAGCGGTCTGTAACTCTGAGCATTGGCCAGTTGTCCAATTTGATTCTCCAGTGCTTTGAAAGAGGCAGATTGGCTCTAAAACATAGCATCATATTTTTTTAACTGAGTCAGCACTTCCGCTATTCCTAGTTCATTTGCCTACTCCTGGACTTTGTTCTGTTGTTGGAATCCAGGTGGCGGATTGTTCATTTGCCCTGAATTATTTCTCCATGCGCAATTGGGATGATTCCTCCACCCTGGGTTATAGGTGTTGGAATATGGATTGTTCCCCTGTCTGTTGAAGTTGTTGACGTAACTCACCGTTTTTTTATGTTGGTTTGGTTCTGGTGCTCCTCCATATGGTGAACTTGTGGATCCAGTGCTGAGAGTCTCCATGAATTTACATATCTGATCCAGCTTGGCATTGACTGGTGAGTTGGCTCCAACTTCATAAATTCCCACAATTCTTTGAATCATGCTCCTTTCTGTTGGCCACAAGGAATTGTTGTTAGCCATATCTTCGATTAGGTCCCAGGCTTGATCTTCTCATTTTTCCATCAAAGCTCCTCCAGCAGCAGCATCAATTGTAGTTCTTATCAGTCCAGAAAGTTCATTATAGAAGGTTTGGACTTGAAACCATTTTGGAATCTCATGGTGAAGACATTTCCAAAGAAAATCTCTGTACCTTTCCCAAGCTTCGTAGAGAGTTTCCGAGTCAAGTTGTACAAAGGATGTGATGTCATTCCTCAGTTTTACTGTTCTGGCTGGTGGAAAATATTTTGCAAGGAATTTGGTGGCTAGAGTGTTCAAAGTTGTGATGGAACCTTCTGGTAGTGAATGTAGCCAGGCTTTAGCTCTGTCTTTCAAAGAATATGGGAAAATCTGCAGTCTCATTGCTTCTTCAGCTCCTCGGTTGTAATTGAAAGTGACGCAAACTTCCAGGAAGTTGTTGATGTGAGCATTAGGGTCTTCAGTTGCATTCCCCCCAAACTGAACTGATTGCTGAATCATCTGAATGCATGTTTTGATGTCACAATCATTTGTCGGTAAAGAAGGGAGTACAATACAGGAAATGAAGTCGTCAACCACCGGAATGGTTCTGTCTCGAATGGGTATTGGTGGTGCAACTTCTAAAGGTTCAGGTTCCATGTTGACGATTGCTTCTTGGCCTTCTCGCCTTTCCCTTCTCAACTGTCTGATGGTTCTTTCAATTTCTGGGTCAAGCGGTCGAAGTTCAAAGCTTCTGGTTCGTCTCATGTAGTTTATGAGAACCTGAAACACAAGAAAACAAAAATAATAAGTAAAAAGAAAATTAGATATAAGTAAAGGTATCTAACCTCAAAACTAATAGTGAAAGATAAATCAGTCCCCAACAACGGCGCCAAAAACTTGACCGGTGCGAAATCACACGCGTATAACGCAAGCGCACGTATCGTTCAAGTGGTATAAAAAGTATCGATCCCACGAGGACTTAAAACCTAAGTTATTAATTTTTATGAGGCCAAATGAATAATAGTATCTAACAGATTGATTGATTGACTGGGTGATGACTTTAAACTTAAAAAGAAGTAAATAAAATTGCGCGAAAGTAGATTGAGGAAAATTCAAATTTATAAAACTATCAAGGGTTGTGATTTCTTCCAATATCTTTTTAAAGATGAGTGGTTATTTTACGTTTATGTAATATATCGGTTTACTAACATGGAACACGAAATTATGCAAAAGCCTATGTCGATGGTCAGATGCAAATACCCAGTATAACCAATTGTACCATATGTCGATGTCAAACAAATTATCTCGATTCATTAAGATTAAGTTCCAATTATGGCTACCCCTGCCCGACAGGCATATTCCTATCATGTAAGGAAATCTATTAAAGGGTTATCTATCCTCAAGGAAGATCTTGGGCTATTGAGTCTAGGGTCTTAAACCTAAAATCCATTTTCCAAGTTCATTTTAAGTTTACCAGATCAATCTTATTAATAGCCAGTTAACAAGAAGTATTAAGCTTAAGATTTAATAAATTAACCTTTATATTACCCAAATTATAAAATAACTCCTTATAAATCGGTGATATTGGAATTCATCACAACCCCATATAATAACTTAGTTATGACACATAACTAGGGCTAGTATAAACTTAAATAAAATAAAAGACATAAAGTAAAATGCTGAAAAGTAAATAAAGAAAATTACAATAAAAGAAAATGTTAGGGCTATAGGATCTACTTTTATCACTACTATTTTAGATATCTCCCTTAATATAATATATTAACTTGTGTGATATTACCAACCAGCCATATAGGCGATATCCTGATTAAGTCAGATTAAGTCCAACCGATCATAAAGGCGGTATCATAATTTGTCCATAAACCAGCGATATAGGCGGTAATTACCAACCGACCAACCAGGCGGTATCCATGCTTAGTCAGGTTAAAACCAGTTTATAATTGATTACCAACCGACCAATATAGCGGTATCCTTGTTAAGTCAAATTTTAAATAGTAAATATATTATAATTAAGGGAGATTAATCTAAATAGCAGTAATAAAAGTTTTACCTTTCACCACAGCAGGGGGAAGTTACCTCCTCATGTTGAATAGTAAAAACTGAAAAAGTAAAGAAAGTAAATTATTATTACAGAAAGTAATTAAAATTAATTACAAAACTGAAATTAAAATAAACTACATACAAAACTCCTTATTTACATCAGAGAATTCTGAGAGGAAGGTACATCTGAAACTGAAATTTCGAGCTGAATTTATAGGCGTCAGTAGGTGTCGCGCGTCGCGACGCGAACTCCTTGCGCTACGCGACACGCGAGATTTGCTGCGTGGCTTACAGAGAGTTCGAAACGTGGCAAGTGGATAAGGTGATAAGGTGACAAGTGGCAGAGGCGGCTGAGAGCTGAATGATTATGCTGACGTGGCGATGATGTGGCAATGATGTGGCGACACATGGTGATGTGGATTGTCAGCACCATAGGATTGCGACATATGGCATGCAATGATTGGTTGATTATGACGTGGCGATGATGTGGCACATTGACTTGGCATGTTGCTGATGTGAACGTCTACGTGGCTGACACATGGCGATGGTGATTTTCGGCACCATATGATGATGACACGTGGCATGGTGCACGTTAGCAGATCTCCTCTAATATTGACACGAGGCAGGCGCACGTTACCATCCGGTGCATGTTAGCAGACTTCTCAGATTTTGACACGTGGCACGACGCATTTTAACATGAAGCGGCGCAACTTAGCACAGACCGGCGCACGTTAGGCGTCGCGACGCGACGTGTCAAATTAAATTTTTGCCCTTTGATGTCATTTTTTACTGTTTTGTCCCCAAATCACTTCCAGAATATCCTGAAACTTTATTTATCTACAAAATAACACAAAACACATCAAAATATTCACAAAACTCAAGAATATATAAAAAATATTAGGTCAAATGCGTGGGAAATAGTGATACATTTACCACTCATCAACTGTAACTGAATTAAAGAAAATAGATTTAATAGACAATGTAAGATAAAAATTATGGAAAAATACTTAAGAGCTATCAGTAGAGAGAAACATCAAAAGGTCGGGAATCCCTAATGTATCAAATTCATATATTTAGTTGTTGATTCATTTTATTACTCAATTGAAGGTTTCACATCCCAAACCAACAATCGGAAGATATTCAATTCCAAACATATAAATTCTAAGGTAATCAATGAATTACTTTCTCTATGTTAACAGCACACAATGTAATCGTTATGACTTATCTAACGTCAATAATATACCTTCGGCCAATACTGCATCAGAAGATCAACTCATAAAAAAATATTACCAGTCACAATTGGGTTCCCTAAGCACACATAGAAGAAGCATGACTATTCCTATATTTAAATTGGTAAACACAATCTCTGGATTATAAATCGAAAGATAATAAAGATAACAAAATATCAATTGTATTAAACATTGACGAACATTCAGGAATCAAAAACATGAATATAAGAAATTAATTACAAGAGTTCATCCTTAGTTTTACCTAGGAGATTAGTTCTCCATATAGAAGATAGACATAGCCTTGATAGATCGGAGGAGCATCTTGTCTGGCATGAAGCTTCCACATTCTTCTTTCTCAAATATGTGACTTCAACTCCTTGTTGTGTGTTTTCTCTCTGATTTTCTCCCCTTTTAGGGTTTGGATGAACTTGGGTTTATATCTAGATGATTTATTCAAGGACTTGGATTTGAGTCCTATATAAGCCAACTCAATGATTTCGTTTAAAAATTGAGATTCGATGGGTCAAACCAACCAAGATATCTTAAATGTTCTATGTAATTTCCTTTTTGTGCTCAGTATGGTATGATTTGTTTTTTTGCTTTCTTTTTCTTCTTTCAAAATCTTTTCTTTTCTTTCTCATTTTTGTTTTTTCAACACACTTACCCTTTAAGATAGTATTTCTCCTCATGGTGGTCCTAACACTCGCCTATGGGTAGCTTCATGCTTATCGATTATAAGTGGTTTAATTTCTTTCTTTCGAGACTTTCGCTTTTTATTTTTAACCATATCATACATCATAACACTAGATAATCAGGATAGACATCTAAGCAAACAGTCATTCATCGACATGTAATTTCTTCAACTAGTCACTTTTCCAACGACCTAGGTTTTCTCTGCTAAAAACCTAACCTAGATCAACTACTCAAGGTATCAGATAAAGGTACATCAAAGAACTTATCATTTCTAAGGTTTCATCCTAAAGAAAACAATACTAATCATTGGACTTATGCTTTACTATTAAGGACAAAAAAAATTATAACATGTATTATCACTACATGCATACACCCTCATACTTAAAACTTGCATTGTCCTCAATGTAAGATAAATATAAAGAAAAATGAGTGAGGAACAACACTACCAGGTATGGAGTTGATCAGGTTCCCGCTGGTAAGACTTTGGGTGCATGGGCTGTGTGGGTTGCGCTAACACCTGCATAAATACTCATACAAATAATAATATGCAATTAGCACACAATAAAATAAAACTAAAGTAAAGAAAACAAAAAAAATAAAATAAATGCAGATGCAATGGTTGCCTCCCCGCTAGCGCTAAGTTTAACGTCTTCAGCCAGACGCAATCACCCAAATGGTCATGATGGCTTCCATATAGCGGACCAAATAGTCCCATGTTCTTTCTTATTTGGTAGACACTGGTGATTAAGGCATGAAAAAGAATTTTTGTCTAGCTATTGCAGTTTATCCATGGATCCTCCAAGGTCTACTGATGGCTGAAATGTTAGGCTGCACATATGGAAAAATTGGCTCAACCTCCTTTTTAACTTTCCAGGGATCATCTTCAAGTGGGCACTAACTCTCATTTTCTTTTTTTTACGGTTCTTTGGGATCAGCTCCAGTTCAGGAGGGTCAGATTCATGTGGTATGGAGCCTGTCTCCGGTAAAATTGTGTCTATCAGGTATGTGTGACATTCATCATCATCTCGTGGTTGTTTCTCAACACAAAAGATATTCACTTCCAGTGTCATATTCCCAAATGATATCTTCATGAGATTGTTCCTGCAATTGATAATGGCATTAGTTGTAGCAAGAAAAGGTCTACCTAAGATAAGTGGAATTTTTGACTCAGTGTTAACCACAGATTGAGTGTCTAAAATCAGAAAATCAACAGGGTAGTAGAATTTATCAATTTGCAGTAAAACATCTTCAACTACTCCCTGCGGTGTTCTGATATAGTGATAAGTTAACTGTAAAACCACATATGTAGGTTTAATCTCTCCGAGTCCTAGCTGCATATAGATAAAATATGGCATAAGATTAACACTAGCACCTAAATCTAATAAAGCCTGACCGAACTCATATGTGCCAATGTGGCAAGCAATAGTGGGGCATCTTGGGTCTTTGTATTTCGGTGGAGCCCTCTGGTCAATCACTGCACTTGCTTGTTATGTCAAGAATGCAGTCTTCTTCATATGATGTTTTCTCTTTATGGTGCATAGATCCTTCAAAACCTTCGTATATGTGGGAACCTGTTTGATCACATGTAACAAAAGAAGGTTAATCTTTACTTGCTTTAAATGTTCTAGGATCTCACCATTAGGGTATGTAGCTCTTGCAGTAGGCCTAAGAGCTTGAGGGAAATGTACTATAACTAGGATATGTGGCATTTGTTCTTCTTGAGGAGTATTTGTACTACTATTTTTGGGGTCACCGATAATGTTGAAGGTGTCATGCAAGCCTACCTTATTACCACTCCTAGTGATTATGGCATTAACACCTTTTAAATTGGATTCTTCATGATCAGCATGTACCATGTGTTGCCTTTGTGGATTTGGTTGTATCTGAGATAGGACTTTTCCTAACTAATGCACACTTAACACGTTAGTTAATTTAGAGACTTGACTCTTTATCTCCTTTTTATCTTCAACCACCTGAGCTATCAATGATTCAAACCTTTGATTAGTTTTACTATGGGCCTCTATAAATGCATGCATAGTATCCTCTAAATAATTTCTAGGAATGGTAGGTGTGTGATATTGGGGGGCACTGTAACCTTTAGGTTATGATGTCTGACCCGGCTGATGAGACTCATGTTTCCAACAGAAATTTGGGTGGTTCCGCCAACCAGGATTATAAGTATCTGAATACGGTGTATATGGCTTCTTGTACACCCCTAAGGCTTACATTGGTCCTCATAGGTTCCCCTTATCTCACCATATATAGGACACTCTTGGGCCAGATGGTCAATCCCTTTACACATAAAACATACCCATTGAGGTTCTAACTAGGCTACCGCATGCATAGTCTTGCCATCTTTGACTTTTAAAGCTCATATCTCTCTAGAAGGAGTGGGACGTGTCCTATCAGTGTTATCCATGGCATTGGGTCCAGTCCAAGTGTGAGATTTCTCAGCTAGGTCATTTAAGTACTCTAATGCCTCATCAGGGTCATTTCGGATATATTCACCATTGCACATTGTCTCAACGAATTGGCGCTCCCTAGGGGTTAGACCGTCATAAAAGTAACTCAATAAGCGCCAACTCTCATACCCATGGTGAGGATAACTAGCTAACATCTCTTTAAACATCTCCCAAATTTGATAAAGGGTTTCACTGTCTTTTTGGGAGAAATTAGAGATCTGTCTTTTCAAAGCATTAGTCTTACGGTGTGGGAAGTATTTATTGAAAAATGTTTGTGTCATCTCACCCCATGATCCTATCGAAGTGGTCTTAGAGAGTACAACTGACTTTTAGCTCTATCCTTAAGGGCAAAAGGGAAGAACTTAAGTCTAATTGTGTCTATAGTCCTAAATCGGTCATGGAAGGTTGGTACGACTCTCTAATGTGCACATAAGGGTTCTCATTCTACAAACCATGAAAGGTTGTGAGATATTGTATCACTCCCGGTTTAAAGTCTATATGTGGTGCATTAGGAGGAAACATTATGCATGATGGTGTAGCTGTGCGAGTGGGGTGGAGATACTCCTAAAAAGTCTTAATGGGTGGTCTCTCGTAATCACTCATGGTATGTATGCTAGATCTAGGTGGTGTAGCAAAAAGGTTTTCAAATGTGTTGTCTGAATCTGAATCATCCTATTCAATTCTAACAAATCTACCCAACCGATCCCTAAGTCTAGGCATGCACTTAAACCCAAATAATACAAGAAATCAAAATAAAAAGAATAAACTAGAAATCAAAATCTAAACTAAACTGAAATAAAATAATAATAATAATAATAATAATAATAAAAAGAAATAAAGATGGAACGAAGTTACCGCTTTGTTGACCAAGCAAACTTGCTCATGTTGATTGTAAACTGTCTCCCCGGCAATGACGCCAAAATTTGATTACGCCCAAAAAGTACTTGCGGTTATCGCAATATAGTTAGGGTGTCAATTCCTCAGAGAGATGGTTACAAGGAACTAATTCACTTAATGAAAACGTTAGCTGTAACTGAATTAAAGAAAATGGATTTAATGGACAATGTAAGATAAAAACTATGGAAAAATACTTAAGAGTTATCAATAGAGAGAAACAGCAAAAGGTCGGGAATCCCTCTTGTATCAAATTCCTATCTTCAGTTGTTGATTCCTTTTATTACTCAATTGAAGGTTTCACATCCCAAACCAATAATCGGAAGATATTCAATTCAAAACATATTAAATTCTAAGGTTATCAATGAATTACTTTCTCTATGTTAACAGCACACAATGTTATCGTTATGACGTATCTAACGTCGATAATATACCCTCAGGCAATACTGCATCAGAAGATCAACTTATAAAACAATATTACCAGTCACAACTGGGTTCCCCAAGCATACATAGAAGAAGCATGACTATTCCTATATGCAAATTGGTAAAACACAATCTCTGGATTATAAATCGAAAGATAATAAAGAATAACGAAATATCAATTGTATTAAACATTGACGAGCATTCAGGAATCAAAAACATGAACTTAATTACAAGAGTCCATCATTAGCTTTGCCTAGGAGATTAATTATCCATATAGAAGAGAGACATAACATTGATAGATCGGATGAGCATCCTGTCTGGCATGAAGCTTCCTCGTTCTTCTCTCTCAAATATGTGACTTCAATTCCTTGTTTTGCGTTTTCTCTCTGTTTTTCTCCTCTTTTTAGGGTTTGGACGAACTTGGTCTTATATAGAGAAATCTCGGAGTCATTGTGAGCATCAAACATGACTAAATTAAGTTTCTGGGGTCTTTTGGGGCGCCGGGGTGCTGGCAAGTGGCTCCGTAGTGCCAAACTTGCTGGATTTCAGTTTTATGTGAAGTTGAAGCGGTCGTTTCAGCTCTTCCTACGTGCTTCCGATATGTCCTCAAGGTCCCGAAACATTTGTAATTGCTCCAATCTTCAAGTTTCATTGCTTCCTAATAATAAAACATAAAATAAACTATAATTAAGATTAAATACATGATAATCAAGCCGAATTACTGATGTTCAAAGTACATTTTCATGCACTTATCATGAACCAAAAATCGAACCCATTCTTTCCAAGTTGAATTGGTCTGATAACGATCGTGGCAAGAAGTATATAGTGGACTTGGATCTTAATCTATAATTTTTCTTTTAAATAGTCATAGATTCAATTGTCAATTCCACACTAACCAGATGATGTCTTCTAAACTCTACTTCTTCTTATTCAGACATTGGGGACAATGTCTCAACTTGGTTGTGGGGATGGGATAGTTGACTATATAGTTTTTGTTTTTTATGTTTCATTGTTGTGTTTTTCTTAAAAAAATCATTTTTTTTTGCTGTTTTATGTAAAAAAAAAATTATTTTATGTTTTTTTTTTTGCTTTGCTATTATTTTGTGTAAAAAAAAATATTTTGTTTTGATTTTTTTGTGTTTAAGGAAAAAAACTACACACAAACTAACAATAATTTTTTACTAACAAAGTGGAATTGTTGTTTAAAGATGGCTATGTAAGGAGTTTTTGCTCCTGAGACGCATCTCATTTTAATTTGTAACAAGTTATTTTTATTTTCTTCCTTTTAAATAATTTAAATTTGTGAATTCTCCATAATATTGATGAAATTTGATCTTCATATGATCATTTGACAGGTATTATCAATATACACGGCAACATATGATCATGGTTTGTAATTGAAAATTCGGTAATATTCAGTTCTCTAATTTGTTGGAGGTAGCACCTAAAGACAGTGGAATTTATATTTTTATTAAAAAAAACAACCATGCTTTTACTTAATAATTGGACATCATGCCTTAGCAAACGGTGATTGTTCGCGTAAAATAGTAGAGCTTGAGTTAGTTTAAAAAAATTGATGATAATAATTAAGCTTTTACTTAGTAACCGGATATCTTGCCTCAGTAAGCAATGATTGTTCACTTAAAACGGTAGAGCTTAAGTTTGTAAAAAAAAAATGTGTTTGAATAAGTTCGATTTTGTAGCCTCTCTAATTCGAGCAATTAAGTCTGTAGGGGTATTTTAAACACTTAGTTCCCTAAGGCTAACTGGTCTGGGAGTCACTGGCTCAAATCTCGTTACATGGGTTGAAGAGAAAGCTTAAGGAAATGTGACACTTCTTCTTTTGAACATCTGAGATCCGAGCAATTAAATCTGGTTGGGTGTCTTAACACCTAGTGCCCTAAAGCTAACTGGTTTGAGAGTCTCTGGCCCAAAACACATTACAATGATTGAAGATGTATTATTATTATCATTATTATTATTATTATTATTATTATTATTATTATTATTATTATTATTATGTTGTATTTATAAATAAACTTTCATTATCAAAAAGGTGTGAACTCTAATATAATTTTAGGACAAAAATATTACTCTATTTTTAATAAAACCTATGAATATTGTGGGTACAATAAATTGATTGATACCTTATTTTATGTATGTATGGAAGAATGGCAAAAAGTACATGGGAATTTACTTATTTGATTATTTAGAAAGAAATAAAACAATTATTAACTTGGATAAAAATTCTTATTTTAAGTTTTCGCTTAAATTATTAGGGAATAGTAATAAGCTGGTTGGGGGTGTGATGAACACTAAGAATGGCACATTTATTAAAAGAAAAATTAATCATTTTACACTTGTAGTTTCATTAATCCCCTTAATTTAGCACATTTGTAGAATAATAATTAAATTTATGTTTTATATATTTATTGTGATTTTTATTTTATTAAGGTGAAATAATACTTTGGATGCATAACTAGAAAAATGAACGTGACGTTTGGATCTTGGAGACCAGAAACTTTAAAGGGCGTTCTAACAGTGTACAATTTTCGGAAATGCTAACTTTGCGTAATTTTCGTATTTTGGCCAGAACATTTTACTATGATATCGGATTGAGGCGATTCAAGTTCCAGATAAAAGAAGACTCAAATATCGGATTGAGGCGATTCAACTTTACTGTTGATATGATTTTCTAGTTCTGAAGATTTGAAGGCTGAAATTGATGAAAAATCTAAAGTGTGTTATATGTAATAATTAAAGTAAAATAAAAAAAATTAAGTGGATGTTGACAATCCACCATTCGGTGGATTGTCAAACTTCCACCAAACACGCTTGTATGTTTAGTGGAGAAAGCGAGGTGCAAACACCTCTATAAATATAGGTGCTCTGCATCTCATTTTCTTCAGCCCGGATTCTATAGTTTTCTCTGAAAATTTGTGGAGTTCTAGTTCCTGTGTGTTTTATTTTTTTAAAAGCTTTCTTGTAATTTCTTTTCTTTCAGTAATAAAATTATGATTGTTTTTATTCAAATCATGAGTAGCTAATTTCATTTTGCCGGGGTAAAGGGGAAGCTTTTAATATAAAAATATTGATTAATCTTATTTATATTATAATATATAAATTATAATCTAAATATTTAATACTTAATTTAAATTTGGATTAATTATTGACAAACTTTGTTACCGTATATATGGCTGGTTTTATTTATTTGGCATAATTGAGTACCTGACTGGACTTGTTATAGACAAATGTTATCATCATCTTTATGGCTGGTTTTATTTATTTTGACATAATTAATTCATAAATTAAATTAACTGGGTAATAATGATAATTTATATATTATAAAAATTACGATTTCTAAATTTGAAATATTAAAAGTGGATCTCATGTCCCCTGTATTTTATTTTATTATTGCAGTCCAATTTAAAATTGTCAATCACTTCAAACAAATCAATTTTTTTTAGTGGAATTATTATTTTAATTTACTAAATCTATTCCATGTGGATCGACTCCGGACTTACGGGGTTATTTTATTACTTCGACACTCTTATACTTGGGAGTAAAGAACTATTTTATGAGTGTGTCACTCATAGAAGAATGCATGTGGAGGAACTCATCCCACTACCTCTAAGACACCACCAGGTCTTGTAAGAAGACTACAAATAAGAAACAGTAGATAGCTGGAGACAAAGTAAAGTCAGAAACTCCAAAAATGTAGAGCCTTACCTATTGAACCTTAGAGAATTCAGTGCGAAACCCCAAATTTTTCTGAACAGTCGAGGCCAGGTCCGCGCGTAGATCCTGATTTTCAAACTCCTGCTGAGCTAACTTCTCCTCGAGCTCTGACTGGGTGGCAGCCAGAGCAGATACATCATTCTTGCGAGCCTCGGCCTAACACTCCAACTCCCCCCATTGACTTCATCATTCCCGAAGCCTTAGCCAAATCATTCTAAGCCTCCTAGAGGTGAATCTCTGATGTCTGGAGCAACTGGGCTACATAGATGGCACTCACCCTATTGAATTATAGGATCCCACTACTAAGGGTAGGAACTTGGAGCAAAAAGAGCATACCTTATTGTGTCGAAAGAGAGGTAATGATAGAGCCTATAAAGCCCATCTGATTTTGAAACTCACCAATATCAAAGGCAGAGGCACTAACAAGTGACTGCTTGGAGAGTTGTTGTGCAAGGCTCGAAAAAGTCCATGAATGAGGTAGTAACAAAGGAAATGCAGAAAGAGCTAATATAGATCCAGAAGGAGAGGCATGCGATTTGGAGACCGAGATAAAGGGACTTCGAGGTAGAGGCAGGAGGCAGAGATGTAGACATAATTGGGGGCTGGGTCGGAGTGAGTAGTAGGAAAACCATTCCCTGATGCCACGGCGCCAGACTCAGAAACAGCACATGTGGGGTTGGGCCATATCTCAGCTACTGAAAGGAATGTCTGATTGCTCTCATTCTTCTGTTTCTTACGACGATGTTGGAACCGACCCTCTTAATCTGAAAAATTAGGAGACCAATGGTGGGTAGGAGTAGGAATCCAAACAAAAGAGAATGAGTCACGAAGGTCCTTCCTCAAAGATCTAGCTTTGCTAGGGGGTGATGTTGTTGGTTTTAATCTAGGTCCCAAGATCAAACAAGCAATGAAAATAATGCGTGAATACATCAACGGAGGTAGCAGAATACTCACATCGATCGGTTGAGTCGATTTAAAGACGAATCAAGCCAAAAAGCTCACTGTTTTGGCGCATGAACTGCAGCAGTCCACTGTCCACGAATTTCAGATTTGAGCTGAGAAAACGGAGCTCCAAGCCTCGTCCGACGGATCCCGGCTCATGGGCGAACCTCCCTACCACCTTCGCAAGACTCGTAAGTGTGCTAGCACTTGAATTTTCACCATGAAAACCCACTCTTGGCTTCCCTTGTTCACGCCAAAATGGCTTCAAAAAACCAGTGAGCTTTTTCTGTTTTGGGCGTGAGAGAAGAGAAAGAAATGAGAGAGATGAAAGTGTTGACTTGTTACAAAAAGTGTAAAGCCTTTTTTATTATATATTTTCCAAAATAATAATCAATTTCCATTTAATTTCATCTAATAAATTAAATGAATTTTGGAGCCAAAAACCAAAAGTTTTCCCTCCACTAGCTTTCACTATCAACTTTAAGTCATATCAACTTTAATAAAGTGACATGTCTTTCAATCAATCAATCACATCAATCAATCACATCACTCAAAGTGACATTTGTTTTGACGCTTGATGTGACGAATGATTTGACGCTTGATGCGACTTGCGATGCCGCACTCGAATTCGAAATACGAATGCGCTCGCAATCACAGTCGGGCTCGGGTTCGTTAATTCCAATTAACGATTTTTCCGTCGCGTCGTAATTAAATGATTACGCCTAGCGAATTCACTATTCACGTCGCTAACGAATTAATTCTAAATTAATTCGTTCGCCCGAATTAAAATCTAATTTTAATTCCGCGTCGAAATCTAATTTCGTTTAATATATCGAATATATTAATTTAATCGATTAATTCCAAATTAATCGTTATCTCTCTCTAGACGATATTTTATCCTAGATAAAATATCTTCGTAATTAATCCTAGATTAATTTTCTCTCTCTTCTATATAATCCCAGATTATACAAGAGTGCGAGTTGTGCGTCATCGGTGGATTATCGGGAAGCGACCCATGAGATCCCCGGATATATTGGCAGTAAATACGGTCATCGGAGTATCCGAATCACGTACGTACCAAGTACTACGTTTTACCGATTTACGAGACAAGGTCGACTCCTAGCAAAGCACCAAGTCTTCCCAATTCTCCGGACATATCCATTTAAGAATATTAAGATCTGTATCAAGTGTAGTATACGATTGTATTGTGCATATCGGCCCAGTATCGGATAGTCACGTGCTAGGCCTGGGGCTGGATAAATGTCTGCCCCGTACGAAGCACATGTCGGATGTCTGGTAACTAGTCTCTATAATCGGATATACATGACCTTGTCAAAATATCCCGATGGCCGCGCAGCACTTAAGAGCACTAATACCGTATCCTGCGTGACATCATCTCCACTATGACTGGAGTGATACTTCCGTCTTGACATCACATCCAATACACTACGACTCTCTGATAAACCCAGAAGTGGTGTACGCAGAACCGGTTAAAGCCTGTACCACTAAGACCAAAGTCTATCGATTATCGTAAGTATTAGCGATGTAAGTCTCAGGTTAAGACTATACACAGCTACCTTGATTTCGGCCTCCCATAGACACATAGTCATAATACCAATGGGATTTCGAAGGGTCTATCCAGAGCGAAGCTGTTTCCCGTACCATCGGTGAAACACGACCTCCTATCGCACTTGCATAAGTCTCAAACACTTATATATATGAGAACTATGCCGTTGTGCCCTCACAACGAGCACAAGTGCAATACTAGCCTATTCTGCATTATCGATGTCCAGTCTCGATAATACTCCGGCTAGGGATATTTAATGATTAATCCTTCGTGGACTGATACTGTCTCATATCATTCTCAGTCCAGGAACTAATCATAGGGACCTCTCTTCATTTATATATATCTATGGTGATCTAATCACAAATGATGAGAGTGCAATTTCCTTGTCACATAGTTAATTTGCTACAACAACACAATGATATGTGCAAATAGTGACGCTATGGGTCATTTTGTCCAACAGATGTGGCACTAGAGGGGGGGTCAGATTGCAGCAGAAGAAGCAGTGAAACATAGTTGTGAGATTTGAGCTATAGTAGGAGCAGCAGTAATAAACTGTTGTGAAGTTTAGGCTACAGGAGTGTCAGGTTTCGTCTTTGAAATCAGAATGGGGTCATCAGAAGTACCTTCTTAAACAACAACCAATATTTTAAAGCCCAGATTTTCAGGATGATAAGGCAATTTTAAGCCAGCGCTCTTCACATAGCGGTCTCTACTTCATTCAGTACCATTCGTTGTCCCCTAGATCATCATGGTTAATGATTTCAGATGCCGCAATCGATTTAGGGACATGGAGATTCAAACCTATAGCAGGCATCTGCTTACCTACAAACTTCTGATCAAAATGGGTCTTATGATGGGAGAATCTCCTTCAATCCTTCTCCTAGAATAACGACGAAGGTCACATGTACTCAAGGGGGAGAAGGGCCACATCGCATCAGGGTCTGGAGACTATTCTTATTTACCACCTTGTTGATATGAAGCGTCTTATTCCCCATCGGGGCTCCAAATCGATACAGGTACTTGACCTTTTCTTTGGGTAGTTCAGGGCAATGGGGAATTTATATGGAACCACAAACTAAAAAGAGGAAAAAAAAAGGAAAAACATGTCAGACCTTACGATTGACCAGAAAGGCATAAACTTCATACTCAGAAATATGAGTTGGCAAAATACCTTGGTTCATCGACATTGGTAGAGGAAAGACGACACGATCGACTCCGACGACCTGGTTGTTGTCAGTCACAACTGGTAAACCGTTAGAATACCAATCTTTATCTGAGGTAGGCAATCTTATGAACATAATTATTGCCTTTCAGGGTGCGGATGTGTACATGTCCACACCCCGACAGACCCAGCCTTAGTCAAAGAGAAAAGATAGAAGAATTCACGGATCGTAAGGCGTGGATCATTGATCATCAAGAAGATTATGAACCGACGATGCACCTAAGGCCGCTTGGGGCTAGTTATATTATGTGTAGGTTGAACAAAACGCATATATAATGAAGTAAATGGTGAAGGAGGAATCGAAGGATTCAGAGATGATACTCCTCATGACATAGCTTCCGGGAGGAACAACGACACGGTCCATTTCCCAACGGGACACGCTCTTAGGGAAGGGATCCAAATAGACATCTTAGGGAACGTCAATGTCATCCATCAGGCGTTGGATCTTATCTTCGGAAGAGGATGAAGAAGCCATAATAGTAGAAAGATTGTGTACTTGGAAGTGAGAGTGTTAGAAAGCATTGGTTTTGCAAGAGATGAGAGTGCAAGGGTTTGACATTTTGAATTGGTAAAGTTAATGAAGCCAATCAAATCGGTATTTATGGGACGTGACAACCGGACTCTTATGGAGATGAATAGGGAGCCAAAGACACTCAAGAGCCCTATTCTTAGTATAGGTGGTTGCCCCACTTGATTTTATTTTGCTGCCATTTTTAAAAATAGCGCAAATAAAATAGGGGATGTTTGTGTTAGGGTTGGTGCTCAGAGTGCCAATCCGAATCGTATTCATGTCCGATTCATGAATACAAACAATTCATTTTTCCATAATATTACTTATTTATGGTAATACTTCTTGCTTTTATATACATATTCGATCTAATTATGATTATATTGAAACTAAATATGATTGAGTGATATGTATATATTAGACAAACACCCGATAATATATAATGTAGTGCGCAGTTACAAAGTAATTTATAATTGACATTGGGAAGTGACACTACTAGAAGTATATTATCAAATAAAATTCCTGGTCAAGATTTGCTAACACGGGTCGGTTAGTAAAATCCGTTGAGACCAGTACACATCGTATATCGAGACTTGGTCCGATGGTTTATCCCAATAAATCATGAGTCTGGGGAGACTCGTATAGACGTGTAAGTGTTTATAGTGGATAAACATTGAATGACTCATCGAAGATTTCCTAATAGATGATTCACCAACGTCAATAGAAATCTTCTCTGGTTGAGTGAGCATAGTGATCGTTCGACTTGAGATACCATTGTGGATGTATGAGGTATCCTCCACACTTTGATGGAAGTCATGTCATCGATCTATTAAGATCAGACCTCCGTCTGTTCGTTGGGTGTGGACTGATCCTCATGATATCCTGTGCGTATCAAGATGGGATCCGTCAATTCTATGTACAGAGCATAGGTATTCAATGTACAATTAGTAATCTGTTAAATCCATGGGCCCGTGGTACACTGTAGAAGTTAGTTTTGAGTGTTATTAAGAGATTACTAATAGAATCGTCGACGAGATTATACCATAGAGATTTGACATTTTTATCTATATCTCTGGGATAATCCGAATACCTGTGACGGATGGATTATACGTATGCGATGACCTCAACCTGTATGGTTCAGAGAGTTTATTTGTGTTCATCATAATTTACGGGTGAGTAATTATGGACACGAAATTGGATTTCGTGACGGATATGTCTGAACCTAGAGAGTCTCACTAATGAAATATACTCGTAGAGCACTAGGGCAACTATTATAAATAATATTGATTATTTATAAATCATTTAACGGTTAAACGAAAAATGCATGCTTATAGGGTTACCTGGCCGTTTTCTAATTAGTGTGTATTTAGATTAAATACTTCATTTTATTAAATACACATTAATTATTTTTCAATTAAAGTATTTGACATGTGTTTCAAATATATGTATTATGGAATATTTAATGTAAATATGATACATGTATTTAGATATTTGTATTAAGTAATTGTCTAAATATTTAATTGTTAAATAATTAGAATTATTTAATATGTTTATCTTTATCATTATTATGCTTTTAAATGGCTAATTTTGATTGGTGCACATGTATTTTGCTTTTTGAAAATAGTAGTCAAATTGAATTTGAATTTTTAATTTGATTAAAGAAATTGAAAAATAAAATTACCATTTTCTCCTTACAATTTCGTCCAACCCTAGGTATAAAAGGCTTTCATTTTTCATTTGCTTCAAGTTAAGTGAAAAGCCTCCAAAAATATTACAAAGAAAGGTTGAGAGAAAAAAGAAAGGAAAATGAAGAAGATTTGAAGAAATCTTGGAAAAAAAAAGTGTGTAAGATTGTTTCTAGGGTTTAAAACTTTAACATATGATATTTGTATTTTTTTTTCTCTACTACTTTTAGTGTGTAATATTTGTATTGGAAGCTTAGATGAAAGTTGTTAGCATGCATGTTGAGGAAGAGTGCTTATAAGGTGTTATTAAGCATTCTTTTAGCCATTTGATGGTGATGTTGTCATTCTAGAGTTACTTAGCCACTCATAAATGACCTAGAATTGTTCTTGAGTTATTTCATGGTGGTGAGACTTGTTTGGTGTGGTAGGAATTGAATTAAAGTGTTGGATTTAATTAATTTGGTATTAATTTATCAATTTCTGGAAATTGTAAAATTAGGGTTCATAACCCACTCCAAATTTGGGGCTTTTCATATATGTGTTAATTAATAATGTATATATGATATATATTAAATTTGGGAAATATTGGATTTGATCTTGACATATTTTGAACAAAAAGGACCAAATTGTAAATTCTTGAAAGTTTGGGGACCTCTCGGCAATATGAGGGAAATCTGTTTTCTTGAGTTGCAAATTGTATTTTCATGTATAATTCATTTTGGTAGTGATTTGGAATCACCTAATTATGTATTTGACAAATTAGGACTAAAATGATAAAAATATAAAGTTTTGGGGCATTTACGTAATTACTGAAAAATCTGGAAAAAATTTCAGAATTCTGTTTTTAATGTATATTTGATGTACAAATCATTTGGTTGCGATTGGAAATCACCTAAGCTTGTTTTGAACAACTTATAACTAAAATGATTAAAATGGAAAGTTTTTGGTCTTAGGTAATTTACTGAAATTATGATTTCTGGGTTAAAAGATTCTGTTTTTTAGTATTGGGTGATTAAAATAAATAAGTTTCTTTTAATTACTCAAGAAAAAATTAAAGAAATGGGAAAATTTGATTTTCCCGCATTCCGCTGTGTAACCTGGGTATTTTGCCCAAACCCCAACAGTTTGGGGAAAATCAAGAATTTGGTAAAAATGACACGTGATTAGAGACGAAGAGGGCTCCAAAATCTCATGTCAGAACCAACCTTCAGGACCTATCATCAGAGTCTGATAACAGAACCCATCACCAGAGTCTGAAATCAGGACCTCCATCAAAGTCTGACGCTGGAACATATCTTCAGAATCTGAGATGAGAACCTCCATCAGAGTCTGAATTCAGGGTTCCTCGATAGAAAGTCCATATCAAGCTTGACTCTAAAAAAGGCATGCATAAGTCACACATGGAACGAACCCGAAATATCAACTCTTTAATGACACGAATCTTCTAAACAAGGAATCAGAGAACCAATTAATTATTTTCTGTTTCTTTAAGCTGGACAACCGCTCAAAATAAGGAAGTTCCAAGATTCTAAGGAGTAGGCAGTTAGTGGAAAGCGTGAATGGAATGTAACCGGTGTCAGATTATTTTTCTTGTAACAAAGTATTATAAATAGTACGAGAATCCTTATAACAACGGATTGACCTTTTGATAATCAAGTAATAATAAAACACGTTTGGGCTAAAACACTCTGGTCTTATTAGAATCAATATTTTGGTTTTATTGTTTGTGGGATTCCTGTACAAACAGAATCAAAGAGTTACCTAGGTTAACAAATCATTTTCTTATGAGCTAATATTTCTTAAAAATTATTTACTTATGAGCTAATATTTCTATGGTTTAAGGATAGGAATGGGGTGGGTACGAGGCGGGAACCATGATATCCCCTAACCCGAATTATTGAGAAATTTCTGAACCCGCCTCGAACCTTAAATTCCCTATAGGGATATTCCCCATTATCCCCAAATGGTGATGAAAATAAGTGGGGACCGAATCCCTGCCTATTTTATTGTTAGTAGTCAACTTGTACGTGAAGATGTTAGAGTAAGACAATGATGTTGGACAATTATGACCCATAGCATCACTATTTTGTAAAGGACATGGTGTTCTTATACAAAATTAACTATGTGACAAAGAAATTACTCTGTTATCATTTGTAATTGGATTACTCGGATATATAAATGATAAAATTCCTTCTGATTAGTTTCGGATTAATAAGATATGTGACAGTATTAATCCACGAAAGGTTTAATCATTAAATATCCCTAGTCGTAGTATTATCGAGAATGGACATCGATAATGCGGAATAGACTAGTATTACACTTGTGTGCGTTATGGAAGTGTAACGGCATAGTTTTCGTATATTTAAGTATTGGATACTTATGCATGTGTGATATGAGGTTCTGTTAGCCGTTGGACCGGGAACAGCTTCGCTCTGTATAGACCCATCGGAATCCATTGGTAGTATGACTATGTGTCTATGGGAATCCGCATCAGGGTAGGTGTATTTGGTCTTAATCTGAGACTTGCATCGCTAATACTTGCGGCAATCAGTACACTTTGGTTTTGGTCGTCCGGAGCTTTAATAGGTTCTGTGTAAGCCTCTTCTGGGTATACTGAGAATCATAGTGTGTTGGGTGTGATTTCAAGAAGGAAGTATCACTTCATTCATATGGAGATGATGATCACGCAGGGATACAGAACTGGTACTCTTAAATGCTGCAGTTATCGGGATAGTATGACTAGGTCATGATTATCCGATTACAGAGACTAGTTACTAGTGATCTGATATATGCTTTGTACGGGGCAGACACAATTCCAGCCCCAGACCTAGCATGTGACATCCGATGCTGGATCGTAATACGCAATACTTAGTATTTTACACCTGTTATAGATTATATATATTCCATGTTGAATATATTTCTGGAGAATTGGGAAGGCACGGTGCTTTGCTAGAAGCCAACCATGTCTTGTAAATCGGAAAGAACGTGGTACCGGGTACGCACGTGTCGGATAGTTTGATAACCGCATTTACTACCAACTATCCATGGATCTCTTGGGTCGCTTCCCAAAGATTCACCGATGACATTTGACTCGAACAGAATTAATTGGATTAATTATGAGAGAGAAAATTAATCTGGGATTAATTATGATAATAATTAATCTGGGATTAATTAACAGAGAGAAAATTAATATGAGATTATTTGCGTCAAGAATTGATCTGGGATTAATTCGACTTAAAGAGAGAACGCGATTAATTTGGAATTAATCGGTAAAATAAATTAATAGTTAAATTGGATTTTTCTATTTAATTTATTTATTTGGGCTAAAATAATATATTGGATATATTAATTGAAATCGGATTTCAACACGGAATTAAAATTGGATTTTAATTCTAGCTAACGAATTAATTTGGAATTAATTCGTAAGCGACTTCCGTAATAATTTTGCTAGGCATTATATTTAATTAAATTGGATTTAATTACATCGCGACGGAAAATTCTTTTAATCGGATTAAACAAAACCGGGCCCAAAGTCGTGTTGTGTGTGCCAACCAAATTTTGAATTTAAAATGGTGGGACCCACTTTACTTACATCAACTTTTGACAAGTGATGGGTTGTATTTATTACAACTTTTTCAACACAACACTTAACTTTTTAAAATGTAAAAATTCAACACACAGTTGGTATTAGTTTAAAACTATTCACCATCTTCTCTCCTCTCTTTTCTCTCAAAATGGGCGTGACCTTCCTCTCTCAAAAGAAATTTTTTTTCTTTCAAATTTTATTCTTGCTAGCACATAAGGAGTCAATTTAAGGTGATAGGGAAACTCACCCTTGAGTTTGGAATGCAAAAGAAAGCTTGGTGCTTCCGAAATAAAAAGAAAAGGTTTTGAATCTCATCTGATCATTGTAAGTTTTTTCCGCAAACTTCTTGATGTATTCACACACAAATCTTCTTAGTGATCTTGTGGCATGTGTAGCACATTAACAATGGTATCAGAGACATCCTAATCTTGATTTGAAATTTAGGGTTTATATACTTTATTTGAGGATTTCGTGTTTTGAGCATGATTTTTCCAAATGGTAGTTTGGTTATGGTTGTATGATGATGAATTGGATTTGTGCATCATTGGATTTGAGATAAATTGATTAGATCAAAAATCCCCAAAAATCCATCATGGCCGAAAATAATACCCTAGGATTTATCATGGTGATTTTTGATTTTAGACTATTGGATGAGTTTAAAACATGAAATGAATATTAATTGTGGGTTTTTTAATCGGATTGAAATCAAAATTGGATGTTAATTTCATGTTAATTGCCGTGAGTGAAGCATGTTATAGAATTAATTTTGCTTCAATTTGTGTTGGACATGAATTGGAATCAATGAGCATGATTAATTGGATTAATTAGTGTTTTGGAAACATTAGATTAATTGATTTATTGTGGTAATTGCACTTTAATTAAAATTAATGTGATATTTGGAATGTTATATTAATTAAATTAGTCTTTAAAATTGGATTGGGCTAATTTTATTGTATTTGAGCTTAATGGACTTGGTTGGGCCAAGTTTGATTTAGGACAATTGGGTAGGATCCAATTAGGGCTAAAACCATCTCCATAAAGTCCAAATATGATAATTGGGCCTTTAATAATTTAATTGGGCCTAATGGGCCTAAATTGATTTTTGGCATGGGGTGATTCCTAATTGGGCCTTGGCATCTTGGGTTTGATCCAAAATGGCCACATCTCATGCCTAAAGAATTAATTAAAAGCCCATTGGACTTTAATTTAATAGTATTGGATACTAATTGGGCCTTTGAGACCCACGAAGATTGGATTTGGAATCCAAGTCTAAAAGGCACTATTAAAAGTGTAATTATTTAATTTGGAATTAAATATGAATTAGTATTGGATACAATTTAAATTGGATTTAAAATTGTAGTTCGATAAAATTCAAGAATACATACTTTGAGTATTTATTCTTAAACGAGTTGGACTCGGGCAAATCAAATCGTTGTTTGAACATTGGATTATCATTAATTCAAAGATTAATTAATTGGATTAGATTGATTGAATAACATGCTTTGTGTGAATACTTGGATGTATTTGTATGAATAATGTATATCGGATGGATATTAGAAGGGTGAGGACAATTTTAGAAATTGTTGTATTAAATTTAGAATTTATTTAAATTGGACCTGCGTATCCAGCCTATTATCTCTATTCTCTTTGTATTTCTCTTCTCACCAATTCCCCTCAATGCAAATGAGGTTTCTTTTAGTGTTATGTAATTGGGTAGAAGTATGAATAGTGCTAGAGGGAGAGAGGAAATTGAGAGATTTGTTCTAGGAACAAATTTATTATATATCCATTCGTATATCATTATTAATTTATTTCACGTCTTATTATGCTTTTAGAATGCATGCTTAAGGGTGTATGATGAGACATAATCAAAAATAATAAATTAGTTGCCAATTACGCGAAAAACCCACATTCAAATATTAAGCGTTTTCCTTCCATTGAGTGGTTCTCTCTCAAGATCCAAGATTGGCATTGGTTTGTTGGCCAAAGTCAAGATCAATGTCCATCACGGATGTGTTTGAACCACGAAAACTTTGTTCTATATCGCATGTCTTGGGCGGTTGTGACTTGTTGGCCAAAGTCAAGGTCACTTCTAGTTCATCGACGTGG
The DNA here is from genome assembly GCA_019454045.1 of Zanthoxylum bungeanum. NCBI lineage: Eukaryota > Viridiplantae > Streptophyta > Magnoliopsida > Sapindales > Rutaceae > Zanthoxylum > Zanthoxylum bungeanum. The sequence goes on from SKCR01042548.1 coordinate 36,691, forward strand.
ATTACGAAGCTATCTCATTTTCAATGGGTCGCGCTTAACTGGAATCATTAAGTTTGTTGAGTCAAATCAAGGCTTAGTTGATTCAGAGGAAAAGGTTAGGAAATATATTGGATATATTTACATATATTGGATATATGGTTCGAACTTGGAGGTCCACCTATCGGATCTAGGAATTGGATGGGATCCAATTAATCTTAGAGATCTACCTAGTTAAGTTTCATACAACTTTTTGGCCAAAGTCAAGGTTGTGTGTTATTTAACGGGATCCTAGCCCACTAGGAAACTAGGTTTCCTAATTACTCTACAGAGGGTTAGAGGCTCGCCGAAAAATAGTGGGAGGCAAGTATTAAATTTGCAATTTCGTTTAGATACATGCCAACACGCGCTCTTTTATTTTATTTATCATTGTTATAAATATATATTAGTTGGACTAATATTTAATATTGCTTTCTTTGAACAGTTAGACTATACAAGACACTACTCAACTTGTAGTTGATTATATAGTTGGACTATAGTAATCATTATATTTTGAGTGTACCCAATATCGTTGATTGGATAGTTGGACTATTGCAATCGAGATGGCTGGAAAGATTAACGTTGCGGACATAATCATGGGAGATAATGTCTTTAACGGCTCTAATTTTCCAGATTAGGAGATGAATGTCATGATAGTCCTGGGATCTGAGAAGTTACTTTATGTCATAGAGAAACCTTTCGGGCCTAAGCCCGGAGTTGAGCAAATAGTAGAGCATGAGCTTTGGAAGACTCGTCGTGATGATAACTTTAGTGCTCAATCTGTCATGCTTGCCGCAATGACTCCTCAATTTCATCGTCAGAACAAAGGATTGGATCCTTATAGTATGATATTGAAATTGAAGGATCATAACATATCTAACCTTAGATCTCAGAAGTAAGAATTGCAAAAGAAGCTCTTTCGCTCGCGTATGTCAGAGGGTATATCTAGGTGTTGGTTTCTATTAAGGTCCCAAGATCAATAATAAGCATGAAATCATGTGTGAATAACAAATGAGAAGTTGCGGAATACTTACATCGAGCGGTTGAGCGACGCGGCAAGCAACAAAAATCAATTTCTGCTCCTTGACAGTTCACGGCAGTGAGCAGTTTCTGCTCACTGGTTTGGCTTCGTGGATCAACTTCGTCAAGCTCCAAGATTCTTGAAATGATTCCCGGCTCATGGGTGGACTTCCCTATCACCTTCGCATGTCTCATAAGTGTGCTAGCACTTGTGATTTTGCCACAAAATCCTACTCTAGTGCTTCCCACTGCTCACGTTTTTGTTGAAAACCAGTAAGCTTTTGCCCCTTAGGCGTGAAGAGTAGAGAGAAAGAGAGAAAGAGAGATGATGTGTTATTTTGTGAAATTTGTGTATCTTATACACTAATTTGAATTTCAAATTCATTTGGAATGAATTTGGCTTTTAAAAGTCAAACCATTAAAGCCAACAACCACACACATCACTCAATCACAAGTTGTCAAGTCACATCACTCAAAGTGACAAGTGATTTGACGCTTGATGCGACTAGCGATTTGACGCTTGATTTGACTTGCGTGCCACACTCGAATTCGAAATGCGAATGCGCTCACAAATAATCTCGGGCTCGGGTTCGCTAATTCCTAATTAATGAATTTTCCGTTGCGTCATAAATAAATGATTACGCCTAGCGAAATCACTATTCACATCGCTAACGAATTAATTATAAATTAACTCGTTCGCCCGAATTAAAATCTAATTTTAATTCCGCGTCAAAATCCAATTTCCTTTAATATATCAAATATATTAATTTCTCGATTAATTCCAAATTAATCGTTATCTCTCTTTTAATGATATTTTATCCCAGATAAAATATCTCCGCAATTAATCCCAGATTAATTTTCTCTCTCTTCTAATTAATCCCAGATTAATTTAGAGTGCGAGTTATACGTCATCGGTGAATCTTTGGGAAGCGACCCATGAGTTCCCCGGATATATTGGCAGTAAATTCAGTTGTCGGACTATCTGAACACGTAAGTACCTCGTAGTACGTTTATACCGATTTACAAGACAAGATTGGCCTCTAGCAAAGCGCCATGCTTTCCCAATTCTCCGGAAATATCCTTGCGTGCCAATACTCGAATTCGAAATGCGAATGCACTCACAAATAATTTCAAGCGTAGTATACGTAGTATTGCGTATTTCTGTCCAGAATCGGATGATCACGTGCTAGGCATGGGGCTGGAATTGTGTCTGCCCCGTACGAAGCACATGTCGGATGTCTGGTGACTAGTCTCTATAATCGGATAAACATAACCTAGTCATAATATCCCGATAGCTGCAGCATTTAAGAGAACCAGTCCTGTATCCTACGTGACCATCATCTCCATATGACTGGAGTGACACTTCCGTCTTGACATCACACCCAACACACTACGATTCTCAATATACCCAGTATTGGCGTACACAGAACCTGTTAAAGCCCTGGACGACCGCAACCAAAGTATGTTGATTGTCGCAAGTATTAGCGGTGCAAGTCTCAGGTTAAGACCAAATACACCTACCCTGATTTCGGACTTCCATAGACACATAGTCATACTACCAATGGAATTCCGATGGGATCTGTCCAGAGCGAAGCTGTTTCCCGTACCATCGGTAAAACACAACCTCCTATTACACTTGCATGAGTATCATATACCCAAATATATGAGAACTATGTCGTTGTGCCCTCACAACGCGCACAACTGTAATACTAGTCTTTTACGTATTTATCGATGTCCAATCTCGATAATACTCTGACTAGGGATGTTTAATGATTTATCCTTCGTGGAATGATACTGTCTCATATCATTCTCAGTCCAGGAACAAATCATAGGGACCTCCTATCATTTATATATCTAGGTGATCTAATCACAAATGATAAGAATGCAATCTCCTTTGTCACATAGTTAATTTGTACAACAACACCATGATCTGTACAAATAGTGACGCTATGGGTCATAATTGTCCAACACTAGGTGTCGCAGATGATTGCTGACATCAAACAGCTAGGTTAGCTGGACATTACCTATAAGGCAGAGACTTCCATAGATTTGATCTTATAGTCTCTGCCCGAAAGCTAGGGCAGGTTCATCATGAACCAAGAGAAAACTCTTGGAGAGTTAATGGCTATGCTCAAGGAGGCAGAGCCATAGCTTCCAAAAGGGCAAGAAGCGCAAGGCACATCTTACTTCAACATCCCAGAAGGCCAAGGCTTGGCCGAAGGCTCCTAAGGGTGTGAAGAAAATGGCAAAGGCAAAATCATCACAGTCTTCTGGGAAGACAAAGGACGTATCCCAAGATGTCTGCCTAAATTGTGGTAAACAGGGTCATTGGAAGCGTGATTTCCGTATGGACAAGGCAGACATGAGGGAAGTGAAGGCGGGCATGGCTCCGACTTCAGGTATATTTGTTATTGTAATAAATGTGTCCACTATTAGTTTTAAAATTGGATTTTTGATACTGTATGTGGTACAGATGAGATCAACCCACGAATCAGAAACATGACGAGAGTCGTTGTTTTGGCTGTGGGAACCTAAGTTTTGGAACTTGTAGGCATTGCATTTTTTCATGTGAAACCCGTTGATGAGTCTCAGTTGGAGGCACTACCTTTTTAGCTAAGGATATTGCGGGAAACGGAGGTCGGAAGGGGAAATTCAGAATAAGTACGTCATCAAGTTTATTTCACAAGCTCACTGTCTTCGTTAGTGCTGCGTTCGTTACTTCGTTCGAACGTCAGACAGATTGCGGGCGTTCGTGTTGCGTTCGAGGAAGCGTTCGAACGGCGTCGGTGTTTCTGGTTTTGCTGCTACCTCGCACCCCAGCCCAATTAGCTCCCCAAAGCCCATAAAACACATCCCAATTTAATTAAATTAAACATTAAATATTAAATAAAATATTTAAATCATTTACCAATTAAATAAAACACAAAATATAATCAATATATTAACTTCCTAACTAAACAAATCACATACTAAATTAAAAAGAAGATATGCCAAATTAAAATCAATCCTAACCAATTAAAACCAATCAAATATTTGACTTCCTAATCTAATAAGACATCTACCAATCTAAAATAGTTGACCTCCTAATTTAAAATATTTTGTCCCCCCTCAATCTTGTGTATACCATTCTTAGGACTCATAATTTGGAAACTAGATCTCTTCCTTGTGAGACAAGGGCAAACCCTAGCTCTCTTCTATATAAACATGCATTAACCTAGCCACACCATCTCTCCACTCTCTCTAATACACGCCCAAGACAAAAAAAAAACACTTCACATATACACAAAAAGAGAACAAAGAGCCCTAACCATCTCCTCCATAGCCGAGACAACAAGAGCCTCAATCCTCCACCATAACTGAATCCAATAGAACCAACTATCCTCCATAGCCGAATCCAAAGCACCAAAAACCACCATAGCCAAATCCAAAACAAACCAAACTCACCCTTACCGAATCAAGAACACCAAAATCCTTCAAAGTCGAGACCACCACAAGCAATAACCCTCATTAGCCGAATCAAAACACTCCCCTCCTTCACCGAGAACACATCCCCCCATACAGCCCTCACAACCACTGAAACACCCCCTCATAAACACTCAAAACCAGCCCCCTAAAACACGCCTAAACAGCCCCTGAATCACCTTAAAACAGCAGCCCAAATCCTCTTTAAAAAGTCCCTAAAAACCTTAAAAAACAGTAACATAAACTGCATAGATAATCCTAAAATAATCACGCACAACTGCACTAAGAACCCACACAAACTTGGAACAGTTCATTGAAAGGTCAAAACAGGTGGCCTGAGCAGTGAGCAGCAAAACAGAGGCCGAACAGGATCAGAACGGAGTTCGAACCGCAAGCAAAACAGCAAAGCAGTGAGCTAGGACGCTAAACCAGTGAACCGGAGAAGTTGAGGAGCTGTACCCTTCCGACGTCCGTGAAACGCAAGCCTGAAAGTTGGCAAAAAGGTTAGACCTGAGGGTATCTTTCACACTCGTTTTTTCTGTATTATTTGTTAAATATTACTTGCATGATTGTCATGTTGAAATGCATGTTGTGGCCTTTGAGTAGATAAATATGCATGAATTATGAGATGTAATATGTTGTGGCTGTGGAATAAAATGAGAGACGTGTCAACTCTCGCTGTATATCGGATGGAAACCCGGACATAAATTTCATAGCCGATTCCGAATGGACGGTAATATGATCTGTACTCGGGACACAACTCCACGTACCGCTTGAGTAAACGGCACCCTCTTTTGTTTTGTGTTGCTTTTGTTTATTTTTCGTCACTTGAATTCTGTATGTTGTTTATTTATGCATGATTCAATCGAGCGCATGGGCTTAGTAAGTGGAATGAAAGATCCCCTATGGGGAGGGGTTAAAGCCCTTTACCACGATGTTTTGCCCCGCCGGTTGATGTGTGTTCGGTTGGATGCAAGATACGTTCAATCGGACATACTTAGTTTGATATTATTGTCTTTATCTTTTTATGCATGGTTCAATCAAGCGCATGGGCTTAGTAAGTGGAATGAAAGATCCCTTATGGGGAGGGGTTAAAACCCTTTACCACGATGCTTTGCCGCGCCGGTTGATGTGTGTCCGGATTGGATGTAAGATGTGTCCAATCGGGCATACTTGGTTTTGATATGATTGGCTCTATTTTTGTATGTATGATGCGATCGAGCGCATGGGCTAAGTGAGTTATTCCAAAGGTCCTCTATCTAAGAGACGAAGAGCCTAAAAGGCCACCTTTGTGACACTACTTCGCCGTGCTGGACGAAGTGTGTTTGGGTTGAATGTACGTTCAATTGGGAATACGAAGTCCTACACTTTTGTTGTCTTTATTTCATGTGTTGTGATGTGACGCGCATGGGCTTAGTATGTTGGTCTAAAGGTCCTCTCTTTGAGAGATCAAGAGCCCCAAAAGGCCACCTTTACGGCAGTACTTCGCCGCGCCCCTTTATTTTGTTGTTTATGTATTGCGTCCCATTTCATGCATCAGGTCTGTTCCCGTTCGAACGAGTTTACGAACGCAACTCGAACACGCATGCATTTTGCCTTATCATGCATCAGGTCTCATTTCCGTTCGAACGCGTTCACGAAAGCCATACGAACGTGAGCATTCTGTTTCATTTCCGTTCGAACGCGTTAACAAACGCCATACGAACATGAGCATTCTGTTTCATTTCTGTTCGAACGCGTTAACAAACGCCATACGAACGTGAGCATTCTGTTTCATTTCCGTTCGAACGCGTTAACAAACGCCATACGAACGTGAGCATTCTGTTTCATTTCTGTTCGAAAAGCATGTTTATTCCATTAGTTGCGTCATTTGCCTTAGTCTTGATTTAACGCATTACGATTCATATACCTATGCCATGATGACTTTGGAGTATTATTTCTTGTGATATATCGGATGGAAACCCAGACATAAATTCCGTAGCCGATTCCGAATGGACGGTAATGCGGTCTATACTTGGGATACAATTCCACGTATCACTTGGAAAAGTGCTCACATGTATGCTTGTGCGGTTATTAGGTATTCTTGTGTTTTTCATGAATATGATATGCTGAATGAAGTTGTATGTTCGTTGTTACTTTGAGGTATTTTCAGGCATGTGTTCTTAGATATGAGATATATGTGAAATGTATGTATAAGTGTTATTTTGTACCCGTGAATTTAGAAGCATGATACTCTTGGAAATAAGTGCTACTTAAGCCTGATTAAATTATCACATAAATCCTGTCATTACAAGTGCCATAAGTAAGGGACCATTCCGAACCCAATGGTTTGAGGTCTTCCCTTGCGAGGGGTGAGTTCGGCCTTAAATCTCATTTTCCCGGTTCACACCGGGTGGCGACTCCATTATTCTCCGGTTTAGTCCCCCGTGGCTACTCCGTACTCCCGACCGGGCCGCGAGCCCGGGACAGCATGCGTCGCCCCAGATTCCTGTGTTCCCACAGTCTGGCGACTCCACTGGGGATAGAGAATCGGCCCCGAAATATTGACTTATGATGTTTGGATTTATGTTTTAATTGACGGTGTCTATAGTGGATAAAGTGAGGGTTTAATCAAAGGCATTTTGAGGCTAGGTAATGGTTTGGTGTCTTCCTTCATTCACTACCTTTCTAGAAGGAAAAGCTGTGAAGGCACCTAGATAGCCATCTACTCGTAGCCTATTGTGATGGACTAATTTGGAGGACTCGTTGTTTATTCCTGACAACAAGCGATAAGAGCCTAAGAGGCTTGGGTATTTAAGTGAGCCTCGCTCCACCTTCCCTCTGGGGGATCTACAACGGGAAATCCATTTGACAGTCCGTCACACACCATAGCTCATTGGCACGTACCTTAGTGTATAAAAAAGGGTGCGCTCACTTGGTTGCTCGAACCCTTGAGTGGGGAGACCTAGTTGTGGGCCATCCTTCGCCGGTGAGAGCCTTTGTCTATACTCTTGCTAACCCACCCATAGACCGGGTTGGCTAAAGTAACAATTATTTCCTTGAATATGTGCTTGTGGACCATCCTCATTTGGATGCAGTTGGACTATTGTCAGAAATGCGGGCTTGCTGGGCCATTTAAACTGGGGCAAGTTCACACCTTATGACTATTAGGCCAAAAGCTTCTGAAATGTTGATAGGCCATTATTGTAGAAATTATTATGTCATGTTTGCATCATCTTTCTTCTATGCTTGTGTTTGGGAACATCGTTGTTTGGATCCATTTGGACCATTTATCATGGGATATGGGCTTGTTGGGCCATTTAAACTGGGACAAGAACGTATTTCATGACTATTGGGCCAAAGGCTTCTAAGTGATTGATGGGCCACTTTGTGATTGTGTTCGGAACGTTATCATTTGGGTTTAGTCGGGCACCTTGTCATGAGATGTGAACTCATTGGGCCATTTAAACTGGGATGGGTTCACTCCTATGACAATTAGCCCGAAAGATTCTAAAATGATAACGGGACGATTTTCTTGAGAGTTATAATTGATTTAGTATGTTATATATGTTACATGCATCTCATGCACCTCATACATACATATATCATGTTAACACTATCTATGTCTCAAAAATACATCATAGATACCGTTGTTAGACATTATGTCCCATAGCGTCACTGTTTGTAAATGATATTGTATTATTGTACAAAATTAACTATGTGATAATGAAATTGCCTTTTGCCGTTTTGTAATATTATTTACTTTGATATATAAATGGCGAAAGTCCATATGATTAATACCGGATTGAGATGATATGAGACAGTATCAATCCATAAAGGTTTAATCATTAAATATCCCTAGTCGGAGTATTATCGAGATCGGACATCGATAATGCGGAATAGACTAGTATTGCGCTTGTGCACGTTGTGAGGGCACAACGGCATAGTTCTCATATATTTAAGTATTGGATACTTATGCAAGTGCGATAGGAGGTTGTGTTTTACCGATGGTACGGAAAACAGCTTCGCTCTGGATAGACCCCGCGGAATCCCATTGGTAGTATGTCTGCGTGTCTATGGGAGGCCGCATCAGGGTAGGTGTATATGGTCTTAACCTGAGACTTACATCGCTAGTACTTGCGACAATCGGTAAACTTTGGTTTTGGTGGTTGGGGACCTTAACCGGTTCTGTGTACACCTCTTCTGGGTTTATCGAGAATCGTAGTGTACTGGATGTGATGTCGAGATGGAAGTATCACTTCAGACATATGGAGGTGATGATCACGCAGGACACAGAACTAGTACTCTATAAAAGGTTGCAACCGTCGGGACAATATGACCAGGTCAGGATTGTCCGATTTAAAGAGACTAGTTGCTTGATGTCCGATATATGTTTCGTACGGGGCAGACACATTTCCAGCCCCAGGCCTAACATGTGATCATCCGATACTGGTTCGATATACGCAATACTACGGTATACTACGCTTGATATAGATCTTATATTCCTATAAGAATATTTCTGGAGAATTGGGTAGGCATGGCGCTTTGCTAGAAGCCAACCTTGTCTTGTGAATCGGTAAAAACGTAGTACGAGGTACGTACGTGTTCGGATAATCCGACGACCATATTTACTGCCAACATATCCGGAGATCTCTTGGGTCGCTTCCCGAAGATTCACCAATGACGTATGATTCAAACTCAATTAATCTTGGATTAATTACGGAGAGACTTTATCTTGGATAAAGTACTATACAAAGAGAGAGAACGATTAATTTGGAATTAATCGTAAAATTATTATATTCGATATAATAATCGAAATTCGATTTCGACGCGAAATTAAAATTAGATTTTAATTCGGGCAAACGAGTTAATTTAGAATTAATTCGTTAGCGACGTAAATAATAATTTCGCTAGGCGCAATTATTTATTTAAATTCGATTTAATTAACGTCGCGACGTAAGTTCGGTATTTCGGAAATATCGAACCCGAACGCGTGAGTGTGCGTGGGCCCACTTTCATTTGGAAACGTGTGGGGCCCACATGACACATGTCATTTTATGCATTATTTAATTGTTAATACATTGCATGGTGATAGTGTACAATACACTCAATGGTTTTGCATGGAGTTTGAGTGTTTGACACTCTAAGCCATTGCATGATTTGTGTCATAAGTTTATTATTAATTTAATAAATATTATGGCATAAATATAAATTGATTTTTTGTAACAAAAATCATTTTTAACTCCTCTCTCTCTCACATTGCCGAAACTACATGCAGTTTTGGGCTCTCCATTTCTTCAATTTTTGTGGCAAGATTTGAAGAAGTTGTGCATTCAAAATCACAACAAAGGCTAGCACCTTCAAGGGATCATACAAAGGTGTTATGGGAAACTAATCCTTGAGCTTGGGAGGATCAAACAAAGCTTGGAGCTGCACTTTCCACCTTGGCCGAATTCATCACTGCACAAAGGAGAAGTTTTCATTTCATCAACGCATCCGCATTCCGATTTTTGTGAGTATGATTCCGCCATACTTCAATATTGTTCATTCATTTATATATATTTTGTTTGCTCTTATTGATCTTGGGGCTTGGTTATTTTTTCCAACAACCGTTTGGGTTAGAGAAGGGACAAGACTCACTAAAAGAACAAGTATGAGTGAATCCGATAATGAGGTGTCCCGTATGGATCAGTTAGAGAACGGTCTTGCCAAGATCACTGAACAGTTGCAGGCTTTGACTACTGCTATGGCTGGTATAGCTGGGTCTCGTGCCGGGGTTAATTCTGGGGATGTGAGGCAAGAGGAATCTCCGAACAGATTGGGGGATGATACCCCCGCTTTTGATGATGATATGGCAGAGTATGCAGCAAGCAGAGTATCTGGGTCTCAGGCAGAGTTACAGAAACTCCGGGATTAGGTTGAGTCGATTACCCGCAAGATGAGGGGTAAGAATGAGGATTTGCTGGATTATGACACACTGACTTTTGAGGAACAGTTGCTGGCACAGTTCAAGATGCCTGATATGGCTAAGTTTAACGGGAATGGGGATCCAAGGGTGCATCTCCGACAGTTGTATCAGTCATGAGTTCAGTTGGCCTGTCTCAGCGCCAAGTGCAGAAAATGTTTGGAATGTCGCTTGAAGGAGCTCCGTGGTGTGGTACCACAGCTTGGAGAAGAAAGTAAAGGAAGATTGGAGGGAGTTAGCTGATGCTTTCCTGAAACAGTATGTCACAGACCTGAAGATTGACTTGTCGCTCCGCGACCTGGAAAATACCAAGCAGAAGCCGGAGGAAAGCTTCAAAGACTATGTGGATCGCTGGAGGAGCCAGCTTCTGAAAATGCAGACTCGGCCCTCAGAAAAGGACCATATCAAAATGATCATCAAGAGCACCAAACCCTCTATCTATGGTAAACTGAGGAGGATGACCTCAATGATCAATGACTTTCGACAGTTGAGGGAAACTGTTATGGATATTGAAGAAGAGGAAGTAGAAAATCGGAAGTTCTATGGACAGAATAGAAGGAATTTTGGAGGACCTCCTGAGACCAAGCCCACTACTGCCGAGGTCGCCGCCATCAAGAATAGGCGCTTTTCTAACTTGGGTAGACCCTTGTCCAAAGTACTCGAGAAATTAACCAGGGAAGGACTCTTAAAACCCTTGGAACCTAGACCACTCCCAATCCTCCTCCACCAAGCCTCAATATGAACCGTTACTGCCATTTCCACCAACAACCCGGTCATGACACCGACAGCTGTACCCATCTCCGCTATGAGATCCAAGACTTAATTGACTCCCACAAGATACCTGACCCAGAAAGAGAACAACCCAGCACACACAGGAATCCTCTACCAAATTACCACTCCGTCCCACCACCATGATCAACTATTGGTTTGCCTGAAACCTTTGTCCTCCAAACCCTCAACCACAAAGCATCTCACATGGGATAAGGGATAATGATGATGAAGAACCATGGGCTGAGGAAGAAGGCACTGCTGTTTCTCCTATTTTATCTTGCATTTTAAAAGACATTGATTTTGTTTACCTGTTCGAACTTTTTATCAACAATAATAAAGGCGATCATTTCATTTATCTGCCTAAGTCTATTCCTTTCAAACTTGCAACATGAGTGTATTCAATCTTGGTACTATAACGCTCAGAACATAAGAAGTAAGCAGAAAAGATAAGTTGGCTATTCAGAAATGGGAAATGAAGACAGTGAGACTGTTAGGCTTGGAAAATGAGATGAGTTCACAAAACCAATCAGTGCAGACAGATTGAAGTGGTACTTTGCCTAAGGAAGAAAAGACCGAGCAGTCATCAAGAGGATTGACAGAAGACCTAACCCAACGGGATAGGAAACTCATACATGCATACACGTAACCTATATTGCATCTTTTTGTGTTTGTTCTGTTTTGTGTAAACAGGTGTTGAAGATGGAAAAGAGCGAGCAGTAAGCCAATCAGAGATAGTAAAAGCACAGTATTTGATCTGGGTAGTAATCTGAAGATTGAGGTCCCAATGAAGTTAAGTTCCGGGTATGGGTCTCGGGGAGCGAGGCTCCACATCACATCATATCAGCTTGGGGGCGAGGCCCATATCAGCTGAGGAGCAAGGCTCCACAATGTACCAGCTTGGGGGCGAGGCCCATATCGGCTGGGGAGCGAGGCTCCACATCATATCATGTCAGCTTGGGGGCGAGGCCCATATCGGCTGAGGAGCGAGGCTCCACATCATCATCAGTTTGAGGGCGAGGCCCATGTCAGCTAGGGGGCGAGGCCCCACTTCAGTATCAGTTTGAGGGCGAGGCCCATATCAGCTTGGGGGCGAGGCCCCATTTCAGTATCAGTTTGAGGGCGAGGCCCATATCAGCTTGGGGGCGAGGCCCCTCTTCAGTATCAGTTTGAGGGCGAGGCCCATATTAGTTCAGTATCAGTTCGCTAAGTATGGCATTCAGACTACAGCGACGCCCTAGGTACGGGGTCAGCATGCCAGGTACGGCATGTAGACTATGTGGATTATGAAGATTGTGTGGATTACCGTGGATTTTATGGACTACCGTAGACTATTAAGGATTATGTGGACTACCGTGGACTACCGAGGATTATTGTGGATCATGTGGACTACCATGGACTATTGTGGATTATGTGGACTACCGAGGACTATCGTGAAGAGTTGTGGAATACCGTGGACTATTGTGGATGACGTGGACTACCGTGGATTATTATGAAAAGTTGTGGAATACCGTGGACTATTGTGGATGACGTGGACTACCGTGGATTATTGTGAAGAATGGTGGACTACCGTAGACTATTGTGAAGAGTTGTGGACTATTGTGGATTACAGTGGATTATGTGGACTACCGTGGACTACCGTGGACTATTGTGAAGAGTTGCGGACAATCATGGACTACTATAAAGTGTTGTGGACTATTGTGGATTACCGTTGAGTATGTGGACTACTGCGACGCCCTAGGTATGGGGTTTAGCACGCCAGAAATGGCACATCATCAAATTCAGTTTGGAGCAGCATCAGCTCAGCTCGAGGCAGCTAGCTAGCCAGGTAAGTAAAAATGCATTGCATAGACTTTGATAGGACTGTCACTGTCACACACTGCACAAGCCCCATCAAAGTGGGGGCGACTGTAGGCATTGCATTTTTGCATGTAAAACCCGATGATGAGTCTCAGTTGGAGGCACTACCTTTTTAGCTAAGGATATTGCGGGAAACGGAGGTCGGAAGGGGAAATTCAGAATAAGTACGTCATCAAGTTTATTTCACAAGCTCACTGTCTTCGTTAGTGCTGCGTTCATTACTTCGTTCGAACGTCAGACAGATTGCGGACGTTCGTGTTGCGTTCGAGGAAGCGTTCGAACGGCGTCGGTGTTTCTGGTTTTGCTGCTACCTCGCACCCCAGCCCAATTAGCTCCCCAAAGCCCATAAAACACATCCCAATTTAATTAAATTAAACATTAAATATTAAATAAAATATTTAAACCATTTTCCAATTAAATAAAACACAAAAATAATCAAATATATTAACTTCCTAACTAAACAAATCACATACTAAATTAAAAAGAAGATATGCCTAATTAAAATCAATCCTAACCAATTAAAACCAATCAAATATTTGACTTCCTAATCTAATAAGACATCTACCAATCTAAAATAGTTGACCTCCTAATTTAAAATATTTTGTCCCCCCTCAATCTTGTGTATACCATTCTTAGGACTCCTAATTTAGAAACTAGATCTCTTCCTTGTGAGACAAGGGCAAACCCTAGCTCTCTTCTATATAAACATGCATTAACCTAGTCACACCATCTCTCCACTCTCTCTAATACACGCCCAAGACAAAAAAAAAACACTTCACATATACACAAAAAGAGAACAAAGAGCCATAACCATCTCCTCCATAGCCGAGACAACAAGAGCCTCAATCCTCCACCATAACCGAATCCACTACAAGCAACTATCCTCCATAGCCGAATCCAAAGCACCAATAACCACCATAGCCGAATCCAAAACAAACCAAACTCACCCTTAGCCGAATCCAGAACACCAAAATCCTTCAAAGTCGAGACCACCACAAGCAATAACCCTCCTTAGCCGAATCAAAACACTCCCCTCCTTCACCGAGAACACATCCCCCCATACAGCCCTTACAACCACTGAAACACCCCCTAATAAACACTCAAAACCAGCCCCCTAAAACACGCCTAAACAGCCCCTGAATCACCTTAAAACAGCAGCCCAAATCCTCTTAAAACAGTCCCTAAAAACCTTAAAAAATAATAACATAAACTGCATAGATAATCCTAAAAATAATCACGCACAACTGCACTAAGAACCCACACAAACTTGGAACAGTTCATTGAAACGTCAAAACAGGTGGCCTGAGCAGTGAGCAGCAAAACAGAGGCCGAACAGGAGCAGAACGGAGTTCGAACCGCAAGCAAAACAGCAAAGCAGTGAGCTAGGACGCTAAACCAGTGAACCAAAGAAGTTGATGAGCTGTACCCTTTCGACGTCCGTGAAACGCAAGCCTGAAAGTTGGCAAAAAGGTTAGACCTGAGGGTATCTTTCACACTTGTTTTTTCTGTATTATTTGTTAAATATTACTTGCATGATTGTCATGTTAAAATGCATGTTGTGGCCTTTGAGTAGATAAATATGCATGAATTATGAGATGTAATATGTTGTGGCTGTGGAATAAAATGAGAGACGTGTCAACTCTCGCGGTATATCGGATGGAAACCCGGACATAAATTTCATAGCCGATTCCGAATGGACGGTAATATGATCTGTACTCGGGACACAACTCCACGTACCGCTTGAGTAAATGGCACCCTCTTTTGTTTTATGTTGCTTTTGTTTATTTTTCGTCACTTGAATTTTGTATGTTGTTTATTTATGCATGATTCAATCGAGCGTATGGGCTTAGTAATTGGAATGAAAGATCCCAGATGGGGAGGGGTTAAAGCCCTTTACCACGATGTTTTGCCGCGCCGGTTGATGTGTGTTCGGTTGGATGCAAGATACGTTCAATCGGGCATACTTAGTTTGATATTATTGTCTTTATCTTTTTATGCATGGTTCAATCAAGCGCATGGGCTTAGTAAGTGGAATGAAAGATCCCTTATGGGGAGGGGTTAAAACCCTTTACCACGATGCTTTGCCGCGCCGGTTGATGTGTGTCCGGATTGGATGTAAGATGTGTCCAATCGGGCATACTTGGTTTTGATATGATTGGCTCTATTTTTGTATGTATGACGCGATCGAGCGCATGGGCTTAGTGAGTTAGTCCAAAGGTCCTCTATCTGAGAGACGAAGAGCCTAAAAGGCCACCTTTGTGACACTACTTCGCCGCGCCAGACGAAGTGTGTTTGGGTTGAATGTACGTTCAATTGGGCATACGAAGTCCTACACTTTTGTTGTCTTTATTTCATGTGTTGTGATGTGACGCGCATGGGCTTAGTATGTTGGTCTAAAGGTCCTCTCTTTGAGAGATCAAGAGCCCCAAAAGGCCACCTTTACGGCAGTACTTCGCCGCGCCCCTTTATTTTGTTGTTTATGTTTTGCGTCCCATTTCATGCATCAGGTCTGTTCCCGTTCGAACGCGTTTACGAACACAACTCGAAAACGCATGCATTTTGCCTTATCATGCATCAGGTCTCATTTTCATTCGAACGCGTTCACGAATGCCATACGAACGTGAGCATTCTGTTTCATTTCCGTTCGAATGCGTTAACAAACGCCATACGAACATGAGCATTATGTTTCATTTCCGTTCGAACGCGTTAACAAACGCCATACGAATGTGAGCATTCTGTTTCATTTATGTTCGAACGCATTAACAAACGCCATACGAACGTGAGCATTCTGTTTCATTTTCGTTCGAACGCGTTTACGAATGCTACACGAACGCGAACACACTGAACTGAGACATATTCATCACATGCCATGTATAATTGTTTCTTAGGTGATTTTTTTTATGGAACCACACATAGTCGTTCTTATCTTTGTGCACATAATAATGAAAAGCATGTTTATTCCATTAGTTGCGTCATTTGCCTTAGTCTTGATTTAACGCATTACGATTCATATACCTATGGCATGATGACTTTGGAGTATTATTTCTTGTGATATATCGGATGGAAACCCAGACATAAATTCTGTAGCCGATTCCGAATGGACGGTAATGCGGTCTGTACTTGGGATACAATTCCACGTATCACTTGGAAAAGTGCTCACATGTATGCTTGTGCGGTTATTAGGTATGCTTGTGTTTTTCATGAATATGATATGCTGAATGAAGTTGTATGTTCGTTGTTACTTTGAGGTATTTTCAGGCATGTGTTCTTAGATATGAGATATATGTGAAATGTATGTATAAGTGTTATTTTGTACCCGTGAATTTAGAAGCATGATACTCTTGGAAATAAGTGCTACTTAAGCCTGATTAAATTATCACATAAATCCTGTCATTACAAGTGCCATAAGTAAGGGACCATTCCGAACCCAATGGTTTGAGGTCTTCCCTTGCGAGGGGTGAGTGCGGCCTTAAATCTCATTTTCCCGGTTCACACCGGGTGGCGACTCCATTATTCTCCGGTTTAGTCCCTCGTGGCTACTCCGTACTCCCGACCGGGCCGCGAGCCCGGGACAGCATGCGTCGCCCCAGATTCCTGTGTTCCCACAGAACTGCCCTATGGGCATGTACTTAAATTAGGAAACTGTTATAATGTACCTAGTTTGACTAGAAACATTATCTTTATATCTAGTTTAACCCAAATCGGGTAAACCTTTATGTTCCAGAACACTGGCTGTTTTGTTTATAAAGATGATATTGAAATATACATCTTAGATGAAAATAACAGTATTTATATTTCGAATATATAAATGAATCTAAAAAATATAACATGACAAACAAAAGGCTCAAACTGAGTAAATCAGATGAGACTTATTAGTGGTATTGTTGTCTGAGACACATTAACAAGACTCGTATATCCACTCTTTGGAAGAATGGATACTTGGACGGATTTGATCCTAATTCATATGATGTTTGCGAATCTTATTTATAAGGTAAAGTGCCTAAAACGCCTTTTAACGGTAAAGGTGTACTTGCCACCAGGCTGTTAGCTCTTGTTCATAGTGACATAAGTGGGCCCATGTCTAGCTAGGCTAGAGGTGGATATGAATACTTCGTAACCTTTACGGATGTTGCATCGCAATATGATTATGTGTATCTTATGAAACACAAATCGGAAACTTTTGATAAATTCAAAGAGTTTCGACACGAAGTAGAAAAATAGACCGGCAAAATATTAAAAATATTACAGTTGGACCGTGGTGTAGAATACTTAAGCAATGAGTTTCATAATTACTTGAAAGAGTATGATATTCTTTCATTGTGGACTCCTCCCGGAACACCTCAATTGAGTGATGTGTCCGAACGAAGTGTTGGACAATTAAGACCCATAGCGTCACTATTTGTACAGATCATGGTGTTGTTGTACAAATTAACTATGTGACAATGAGATTGCACTCTTATCATTTGTGATTAGATCACCTAGATATATAAATGATAGGAGGTCCTTATGATTAGTTCCTGGATTGAGATGATATGAGACAGTATTAGTCCACGAAGGATTAATCATTAAATATCCCTAGTCGTAGTATTATCGAGACTGGACATTGATAATGCGGAATAGACTAGTGTTACACTTGTGCGTGTTATGTGAGATCATAACGGCATAGTTCTCATATATTTGGGTATAGGATACT
Source organism: Zanthoxylum bungeanum (assembly GCA_019454045.1). Taxonomy (NCBI): domain Eukaryota; kingdom Viridiplantae; phylum Streptophyta; class Magnoliopsida; order Sapindales; family Rutaceae; genus Zanthoxylum; species Zanthoxylum bungeanum. The sequence continues at coordinate 54,453 of SKCR01042548.1, forward strand.
CATGCAAGTGTAATAGGAGGTTGTGTTTTACCGATGGTACGGAAAATAGCTTCACTCTGGATAGACCCCTCGAAATTCCATTGGTGGTATGACTATGTGTCTATGGAAGTCCGAAATGAGGGTAGGTGTATTTGGTCTTAACCTAAGACTGGCATCACTAATACTTGCGACAATCGGTATGCTTTAGTTTTGGTCGTCCATGGCTTTAACAGGTTCTGTGTACCCCTCTGCTGGGTATATCGAGAATCGTAGTGTATTGGGTGTGATGTCAAGACGGAAGTATCACTCCAGTCATAGTGGAGATGATGTCACGTAGGATACGGTACTAGTTCTCTTAAGTACTGTAGTCATCGGGATATTATGACTAGGTTATGTATGTCCGATTATAGAGACTAGTTACCAGACATCCGACATGTGCTTCGTACGGGGCAGACACATTCCAGCCCCAGGCCTAGCACGTGACAATCTGATACTGGATCGCAATACGCAATACTACGTATACTACGCCTGACATAGATTATATATTTCAGTAAGAATATTTCTGGAGAATTGGGTAGGCACGGTGCTTTGCTAGAAGCCAACCAGGTCTTGTAAATCGGTAAGCACGTGGTACGAGGTACGCACGTATTCGGATAATCCGATGACCGTATTTACTGCCAACATATCCAGGGATCTCTTGGATCGCTTCGCAAAGATTCACCGATGACAGTTGATTTAAATTAGAATTAATCTGGGATTAATTAAGAGAGAAAATTAATCTGGGATTAATTAAGATGGAGAAAATTAATCTAGGATTAATTGAGGTATTATTTAATCTAGGATTAAATGTGTTCGGAAGAGAGAGAAAGCGATTAATTTGGAATTAATCAGTAGAATAAATTTAATAGTTAAATTTGATTTTTCTATTTAATTTATTCGTATGGGCTAAAATTAATATATCGGATATATTAAAATGAATTGGATTTCATTACGGAATTAAAGTCGGACTTTAATACGAACGAACGAATTAATTTAGAATTAATTCATAAACGACATTCGTAATATATTTGCGAGGCATCGTTATTTAATTAAATTAGATTTAATTATTTAGCGACGAAAGTTCGTTTAATCAGATTAAACGGAACCGAGCCGCGGCAAATGTTCGTAGAGACATTTGAATTTTGAATTCAAATGTGGGGCCCACTTCACATGTGGTAGTTGGGAGGGTAGTTGGCATTTATGCCAAGCCACCCACCATCCAACTACCTTGGAATGGTTTTGGTGAAACCATTTACCCAACTACCTTGTTTAAGTAAAAGGGTAAATTGGTTTTACCTAAAACTCTTCTCTCTCTCTTCACTTGTGTATGCATTACACAAAATACAACACTTGAACAAAAACCCAAGCTTTCTCTCAAGCTTGGGTGTGAACCATGGCATCTCCATCTATTTGATTTTGTTGCAATTTCAAAGGAGCTAGCACTTCATGGAATCAACTAAGGTGATAGGGAAACAACTTTAAAAGCTTGGAATCAACAAAGGAAGGATCTTGGAGATCTTCAACTCAAAGCTTGGAATCAACAAAGGAAGCATCTTGGATCTTCTTCTCAAAATTTTAAAAGCTCAAATCCATTCAATGTAAGTAATTCCGCAACTTATTTTGACTTTATGAACATGTTTTCATGCTTATTAGATCCTTGGCATGTTCTAGGAACACTAACAATGGTATCAGAGCCAATTTTAAGCATGAAAATTTTAGGGTTCATGAGACTAAAATTTGGGGCTTTTTTGTTTTGAACATGATTCTTTCAAATTGATGCTTTGAGCATGTTTAGAATATGATAACTTAGAGTTATGCATGATTAGATTTGAAACAAATCAAATGAATCAAAAAAAATATTTTTTTAGTATGGACGAATGCTTCTGTGCAGTGGACTGCATGTTTTTTATTTTTGTAACATGAAATAATGTGTTTAAATGCATGTTTAAATGTTGATTGTTGGTTTGATTGGATTAGAATCAAAGTCAATAATGTTTATGTTATAATCAAAGAGCATATGAGCATGAAATGATGATTTTAGGATTCAATTTGTGTTGAGCATGGAATGATGTATTTTGGCTTCAATTTGTGTGTTAAGCATGAATTGATGGATTAAGCATGATTAATTAAGTTAATTGGTATTTTGGAAATATTGAGTTAATTAATTAATCATGGCTAATACACTTTAATAAAGTAATTGTGATATTTGGAATATTATAATTATGTTAATAAGCTTTTAATTATGAATTGGGCTAAAAGTGTGTATTTGGGCTTAATGGGCTTGGTTTGACTAAGTTTGGTTTTGGACTTTTGGATTGGATCCAATTGGGCCCAAAACCAATTCCATAAGGTCCAAATACATCACTTGGCCCTTTAAAGAATTTAATTGGGCCTAATGGGCCTAAATTGATTTGTTGGCAATAGGGTGATTCCTATTGGGCCTTGGCATTTTGGGTTTGATCCATTTGGCCAAAGCCCATGCCTTAAGAATCAATTAAAAGCCCATTGGACTTTAATTGAAATGACATTGGATGTTATTGGGCCTTTGAGACCCATTAAGATTGGATTTGGAATCCAAGTCTTTAAGGCTTATAAGTAAGTGTAAATATTTAATTTGGAATTAAATTGGAATTAGTATTGAATACAAATAAATTGGATTTAAAGTTGTAGTTCAATATAATTCAAGAATACTTACTTTGAGTATTTATTCTTAAACGAGTTTGACTCACGCAAATCAAATCGTTGTATGAACATTATATGATCATTAATTCAAAGATTAATTAATTGGATTAGATTGATTGAATAACATGATTTGTATGAATACATGAATGTATTGTATGAATAATGTATATCAGATGGATATTAGAAGGGCAATGGCAGTTTTGGAAATTGTTGTAATAAGTTTAGAATTTATTAAATTGGACCTACGTGTCCAGCCTTTTATCTCCTCTCTCATTGTATTTCTCTTCTCACCTATTCCCCTCAATGTAAATGAGGTTTCTTTATTGTATTTTGTAATTGGGTAGAAGTTAGAATAGTTCTAGCCGGGGAGAGGAAAGAGAGTGATTTGTTCTAGGAACAATTTGTGACATATCCATCTGTATATCATTATTAATTATTTTTTTATACGCGCTTATTATGTATTTAGAATGCATGTTTAAGGTGTATGATGATGAGACCTTAACAAAGATAATAAATTGGTTGCCATTTGCACGCGAAAAACCCTCACAACATATTAAGCGTTTTTCCTTCCGTTGAGTGATTCTTACTCAAGATCCAAAGTTGGCATTGGTTTGTTGGCCAAAGTCAAGACCTTTGTCAATTGCGGATGTGTTTGAATCATGAGAGTTTTGTTCCTTATCGGTGTCTTGTCCAAGTTGTGATTTGTTGGCCAAAGTCAACATCACTTCTTGTCCATCGACATTGATTACGAAGCTTTCCATGTCAATGGGTTCCGCTTAACTGTGATCATTAAGTTTGTTGTGCCAAAGCCAAGGCTTAGTTGATTCAGAGGAAAAAGGTTAGGTAATATATTCGATATATTGGCATATATAAGATATATGTTTCGGACTTGGATGTCCACCTACTGGATCTAGGAATTGGATAGGATCCAATTGATCTTAGAGATCTACCTAGTTAAGTATCATACAATTTGTTGGCCAAAGTCAAGATTGTGTGTTATTTAACGGGATCCTAGCCCACTAGGAAACTAGGTTTCCCGAGTACTCAACAGAGGGTTAGAGGCTCGCCGAAAAATAGTGGGAGGCAAGTATTAGATTTGCAATATTCGTTTAGTTACTTGCCATACGCGCTCAATCAAATATCATTCGTCAAATAAATTATATATTAGTTGGACTAATATTTATTGTTGTTTTAATTAAACAGTTGGACTGTATTCAAACTACTCATTTATAGTTGATTATATATTTGAATTTTACCTCTCATTTATATTTGATTATATAATTGGATTATAGAAATCAATATATTTGGATTTTACTAATCATGTATAATGATTATATAATTGGATTATAGTAATCAATATATATTTGATTTTAACTAATAAAATTGTAATAAGTTATATAGTTAGACTATAGTAATCATTACATTAATTGTACCTGAAATCGTTGATTAAATAGTTGGACTATTAGAATCAAGATTAAAATGAAAGATTAATGTTTAAAACATTATCATAGGAAAATGTGTTTAAACGACTTTAATTTCAAATTGGAATAAAATTCAGGATAGTCCCGAAACTAAGAAGTTACTTTATTTGATAAAATAACATCTTAGGCCTAAGCCGGAGTTAAGCAAATAGTAGAGCATGATCTTTGGAAGATTCATGTGATGATAACTTTAATGCTTAATCCATTATGCTTGCCATAATGACTCCTTAATTTCTTAATCAGAAGTAAGGATTAGATCCTTAAAGTATGATAATGAAATTGAAGGATCTTCATAGATCTATTCTTAGATCTTAGAAGTATTGAATTGCAATAAACAACTTGGAGAGTTAATGACTATTCTCAATGAGACCAAAGTAAAGTTTGCAATAAGGCAAGAAGCGCAAGGCGCACCCTACTTTGATATTCTAGAAGGCCAAGGCTTGGCCAAAGACTTCTGGAATATGAAAAGGGCAAAGGCAAAATCATTATAATCTTCTAGGAAGATAAAGGACATATCCCAAGATGTCTGCCTAACTTGTGGCAAACGGGGTCATTGAAGCATGATTGCCGTATGGACAAAGCAGACATGAAGGAATAGAAGACAAGACAAGGTTCTGACTTCAAATATGTTTGTCATAAATATGTTCACTACTAGTATTAAAATTGGATTTTAGATACTTAGTGTGATACATAAATATGCATTGATGTGCAGAATCTGCTGTGAGCAGGATACTGACTTCAGTTGAGATTAATATGCGAATCAGAAACGGGACGACAGTCGCTGTTTCAACCGCAGATACCTAAGTTTAGGAACTACCTTTGGGTGTGTACTTAAATTAGGAAACTGTTATAATATAACTAGTTTGACTAGAAATATTATCTCTATATCGAGTATAACTCATTGCGAGTGTGCCTTTATATTCTAGAACACTAAAGTATTTTATTATATAAAGATGATGTTGAGATAAACACATTAGATGTGAATAACAGTATTTATATTTTGAATATAAAAATCTCAAACATATAACATAACAAACAAGTAGCTCAAACTGATTTGATCAGATGAGACTTATTTGTGGCAGTGCTGTCTGGGACACATTAAACAAGACTCGTATATCCACACTTTTGAATAGTGGATACTATGACGGATTTGATTCCATTATAATGATGTCTACGAATCTAGTTTATTAGGTAAAGTACCTAAAACACCTTTACTTGGTAAAAGTGAAAAGTGTAAGTTCCACTGATCTATTAGCCCTTGTTCATAGTGACGTAAGTGGGCCCATGTCTAGCTAGACTAGAGGTGGATATGAATATTTCGTGACCTTTACGGATGTGGCATCGCGTTATGGTATGGTTGTGTTTTTTTGAAGAACACAAATCGAAAACTTTTGGAGTTTCGACACGAAATAGACGAACAGATCGGCTAAAGTATTAAAACATCACGGTTTGACCATGATGAAAATACTTCAGCAATAAGTTTCTCATATACTTGAAAGAGTATAGTATTCTTTCAATGAGGACTCCTCCTGGAATACGTCAATTTGACAGTGTGTCCGAACGGACGGAGAAACCAAATTTTGTTGGACATGATAGGGTTAATCATGAGTCGCTCTGAGCTACCATTTTCCTTCAAAGGATAAGCATTTAACAGCGCAATATATTTGAATAAGGTTCCATGAAAATCTGTTTGACAGATTTCATATTAGATATGAACAGGAAAGAAACCAGGTTTTCTCACTCCTGAAGATTTGGGATGTTGGGCATATGTTTGGATGATACCAAACTAGAACCCAAATTGGATAAGTGTCAATTGAAGGTTATCATAGGGAAACCAAAGTATATTACTTATACAACTCACATGAGAACAATGTAATTGTTGCTCACCATGCGGTTTTCCTAAGAGGAATACCGATATGCAGTGGTAAGTGGAGGATAGTAAAACTCGATGAAAAATCGGAGTTATACTGTTCAAGGCACCAAGTCCTTAATGGAACACAAACAGTTCATCAAGGATAAAACTGTACCACAATCTTCGAATAAACAAGAACCGTGTTAGTCGGAGAGAGTCAGAAAACAACTTGGGAGGTATGGGTTTCTGATCTCACCTCATAAAGATGTCAATCTTATTGAGGAAGACGAACTGACTACATATGAGGAAGTGATACAAGGTATCTACTCCCCATTATGGCAAAGTGCCATGAGTCCGAAATGGATTCCATGTATAACAACTACGTTTGGACACTAGTTGTTGTACCACAAGGCATTGTGCCTATTGGTACTATATAAGTCTTCAAGGAAGACATACATGGAAGGCAACATACCAACGTACTAAGCTAGGCTTGTAGCGAAAAGGTATCGTTATCAACATTGTGTTGATTACAACGAAATCTTTATTTGTTGCCACGTTAAATCCATTTGGATAATGCTTGCTGATGCTGCATGTTTCATTTATGAAATATGGTAGCTGAACGGGAAAATCGCTTTCCTAAAAGGGAAACCTTTTGGAGGATGTTTACAACATCCTGACGGTTTTGTCGTATCAAAACTAGCAAACAAAGTTTGCAGGTTATTCGATCCATGTTTGGATTGAAGCAAGCATTAGGTTCTTGGAATTATCGTTTCGATGTAATCATAATTGTTTATGATTTAATTCAAAACGAGAAATGATTCTTGTGTATATAAGGAGGTTAGTGGGAGCGCACTGACATTGAATGTCCTAAAGAAATGATAATATATCATTTCTTGGAAATGATATTCCCATTTTACAATCGGTGAAAGCTTGGCTTTCATGAAAATTCTCCGTAAAATTCTTGGGAGAAACAACCTTTATTCTAGGAATAAAGATCTACTGGGATAGATTTAAAGTTGTTAACACTCTCTGAGAACTCGTACATTGAAAAATGTACGTGACCTGGTGTCTCATACGCTTTGAGCATATGGAGTCACAAACGGGTCAATCCAAGTGATAGTCACTGGATTGATATTAAGAACATCCGTTAGTATCTTAAAGAACTAAGGATGATGTCTTAAAACTATGGAGAATGAGAACTTGAAGTGACTGGGATCACTTCTGTAAGTTTCTAACCGATAAAAACAACGGTACAATACAATTGGAATAACGGAACAGTGAGCTGGAAATCTTCCGAGCAAGATACTATTACCGAATAAAAAACAAATGCGGGGCATTGTTACGGCTGAGGCAGCAATAGAAGCCATCTAGGTCATTAAAAAATCTAATTAGATTAGATATAGTTCTGTTAGCAGCTGTGCTAGGCTACAGCGCATACTAAAGAATTAATGGTCTCATCAACGATCCAGATATATACTTCGACTATTCATCTGATTCGTTCGGATCATACATCGTGGCGATGTGATGATCGAATAAATTGCATCAGACGATAATCATACAAATCCGCTGAAGAAAGCCTTTCCTCAGCAGTTTGAGCGAACCGTACATAGTTCAAGTGTAAGACACTTGAGTGACTGGCTATAGGCCAAGTGGGAGATTGTTGGACAATTATGACCCATAGCGTCACTATTTGTACAGATCATGGTGTTGTTGTACAAATTAACTATGTGACAATGAGATTGCACTCTTATCATTTGTGATTAGATCACCTAGATATATAAATGATAGGAGGTCCTTATGATTAGTTCCTGGATTGAGATGATATGAGACAGTATCAGTCCACGAAGGATTAATCATTAAATATCCCTAGTCGTAGTATTATCGAGACTCGACATTGATAATGCGGAATAGGCTAGTGTTACACTTGTGCGTGTTATGTGAGATCATAACGGCATAGTTCTCATATATTTGGGTATAGGATACTCATACAAGTGTAATAGGAGGTTGTGTTTTACCGATGGTATGTAAAATAGCTTCACTCTGGATAGACCCCTTGGAATTCCATTGGTGGTATGACTATGTGTCTATGGAAGTCCGAAATGAGGGTAGGTGTATTTGGTCTTAACCTGAGACTTGCATCGCTAATACTTGCGACAATCGGTATGCTTTAGTTTTGGTCGTCCAGGGCTTTAACAGGTTCTGTGTACGCCTCTGCTGGGTATATCGAGAATCGTAGTGTATTGGGTGTGATGTCAAGACGGAAGTATCACTCCAGTCATAGTGGAGATGATGTCACGTAGGATACGGTACTAGTTCTCTTAAGTACTGCAGTCATCGGGATATTATGACTAGGTCATGTATGTCCGATTATAGAGACTAGTTACCAGACATCCGACATGTGCTTCGTACGGGGCAGACACATTCCAGCCCCAGGCCTAGCACATGACAATCCGATACTGGATCGCAATACGCAATACTACGTATACTACGCCTGACATAGATTATATATTCCAGTAAGAATATTTCTGGAGAATTGGGTAGGCACTGTGCTTTGCTAGAAGCCAACCATTTCTTGTAAATCGATAAGCACGTGGTACGAGGTACGCACGTATTCGGATAATCCGATTACCGTATTTACTGCCAACATATCCAGGGATCTCTTGGGTCGCTTCCCAAAGATTCACCGATGACAGTTGATTTAAATTAGAATTAATCTGGGATTAATTAAGAGGGAAAATTAATCTGGGATTAATTAAGATGGAGAAAATTAATCTAGGATTAATTGAGGTATTATTTAATCTAGGATTAAATGTGTTCGGAAGAGAGAGAACGCGATTAATTTGGAATTAATCAGTAGAATAAATTTAATAGTTAAATTTGATTTTTCTATTTAATTTATTCGTATGGGCTAAAATTAATATATCGGATATATTAAAATGAATTGGATTTCATTACGGAATTAAAGTCGGACTTTAATACGAACGAACGAATTAATTTAGAATTAATTCATAAACGACATTCGTAATATATTTACGAGGCATCGTTATTTAATTAAATTAGATTTAATTATTTAGCGACGGAAGTTCGTTTAATCAAATTAAACGGAACCGATCTGCGGCAAATGTTCGTAGAGACATTTGAATTTTGAATTCAAATGTGGGGCCCACTTCACATGTGGTAGTTGGGATGGTAGTTGGCATTTATGTCAAGCCACCCACCATCCAACTACCTTGGAATGGTTTTCGTGAAACCATTTACCCAACTACCTTGTTTAGGTAAAAGGGTAAATTGGTTTTACCTAAAACTCTTCTCTCTCTCTTCACTTGTGTATGCATTACACAAAATACAACACTTGAACAAAAACCCTAGCTTTCTCTCAAGCTTGGTGTGAACCATGGCATCTCCCTCTCTTTGATTTTGTTGCAATTTCAAAGGAGCTAGCACTTCATGGAATCAACTAAGGTGATAGGGAAACAACTTCAAAAGCTCGGAATCAACAAAGGAAGGATCTTGGAGATCTTCAACTCAAAGCTTGGAATCAACAAATGAAGCATATTGGATCTTCTTCTCAAAATTTTAAAAGCTCAAATCCATTCAATGTAAGTAATTCCGCAACTTATTTTGAATTTATGAACATGTTTTCATGCTTATTAGATCCTTGGCATGTTCTAGGAACACTAACACGAAGAAACCGAACTTTGTTAGACATGGTAAGGTTAATAATGAGTCGCACTGAGCTACCAATTTTCTTCACGGGATACGCATTGAACAGTGCAATATTTATTTTGAATAAGGTTCTGACAAAGTCTGTTGGACAGACTCCATATGAAATATGGACAGGAAAGAAATCGGGTTTCTCATTCCTGAACATTTGGGGGTGCTGGAACCCAAATCGGATAAATGCCTATTTGTAATTGGTTATCCTAGGGAAACTAATTTCCACAACCCACAAGAGAACAAGGTATTTGTTGCTCTCCATGCAATTTTCCTTAGAGGAATTCCTAAATGCAGTGCTAAGTGGGAGGAAAGTAGAACTCGATGAAAATCGGAGTAATACTGTTCCTGGCACCGATCCTCTCACGAAACACGAACATTTCATCAAGGATGAGACTGTTCCACAATCTTCTACATATACAAGAACCGCGTAGGTCGGAGAGAGTCATAAAACAGCCTGAGAGGTTTGGGTTTCTAATCTCACCTCATATGGATGTTAATCTTATTGAGGAAGTTAAACCGACTACGTATGGGAAACGATACAAGGTATCGACTCCGGTTTATGACAAGGTGCCATGAAGTCTGAAATGAATTCCATGTATACCAACCAAGTTTGGACATTGGTTGATGTACCAGAAGGCATTGTGCCTATTAGTAGCAAATGAGTCTTCATGGTGAAGACATACATGAAATATGGCAACATACAAACGTACAAAGCTAGGCTTGTAGCGAAAGGGTATCGTCATCAACATAGTGTTGATTACGACGAAACATTTTACCTGTTGCCATGATTAAATCCATTCGGATAATGTTTTCTATTGCTACATATTTCATTTATGTAATACGGCAAATGGATGTCAAAACCGCTTTCCTTAACGGAAACCTTTTGGAGGATGTTTACAACATCCTGACGGTATTATTGTGCTGAAACATGCAAAAAAGGTTTGCAAGTTAAATCGATCCATTTATGGATTGAAGCAAGAATTGTGTTCTTGGAACCAACGTTTTGATGAGATCATAATAGAATATGGTTTCATTCAAAACGAAGATGATTCTTTTATATATAAGAAGGTTAGTGGGATCGCACTGACATTCGATGTCCTATATATTGATGATGTATTATTTCTTGGAAATAACATTCCCATGTTAACAATCGGTGAAAGCTTGGCTTTCCATAGAATACTTGGGAGAGGCAACCTTTATTCAAGGAATAAAGATCTACTGGGATAGATCTAAAAGTTGTTGGCACTCTCCGAGAACTCGTACATTGAAAGACATGTACGTGACCTGGTGTCTCATATGTTTTGAGCATATGGAGTCACAATCAGGCCGATCCAGGTGATGGTCACTGGATTGATGTTAAGAGCGTCCTTAAGTATCTTAGAGGAACTAACGATGTTTTCTTAATTTATGGAGATTGAGAACTTGAGGTGACTGGGATCACCGATGCAAGTTTCCAAACCGATAAAGACGACTATAAGTCGCAATGAGGGCACATATTTTGTTTGAACAAGGGAACAGTGAGCTGGAAACCTTCCAAGCAAGATATTGTTGTCGATTCAACAATAAAAGCGGAATACATTGCTGCGGCTGAGGCAACAAAAGAAGCATTTTTGGAACACTTTCGTCAGCGGATTTGCATGATTATCATCTGATGCGATTTATTCGATCATCACATCGCCACGATGTATGATCCGAACGAATCAGATGAATATCGAAGTATATAACTGGATCGTTGATGAGACCATTAATTCTTTAGCCTGTGCTGACGCCTAGCTCAGCTGCTAAAAGAACTATATCTTATCTAATTAGATTTATTGTCGACCCAAATGGCTTCTATTGCTGCCTCAGCTGCAGCAATAACCCGCATTTGTTGTTTATTCGGTAACAGTATCTTGCTTGGAAGATTTCTAGCACACTGTATCGTTATTCAAACTTTGTAGTACCGTTTGCGACTTATAGTCGTTTTTATCGGTTTAGGAAACTTGCTACAGTGATCCCAGTCACTTCAAGTTCTCCATCTCTATAGTTTAAGACAGCATCTTTAGTTCTCTAAAATACTAACGGATGTTCTTAATATCAATCCAGTGACTATCACTCGGATTGGCCTGTTTGTGAATCCATATGCTCAAAGCGTATGAGACATCAGGCCGCGTACATTTTTCAATGTACGACTTCTCTCGGAGAGTTTTCGAAAGCCAAGTTTCACCGATAGTTATTTTATGGGAATATCATTTCCAAGAAATGACGTATTATCATTATTTTATAGGACAGCCACTGTCAGTGCACTCCCACTAACCTTCTTATATACACAAGAATCATTTTCGTTTTGAATTAAATCATACTCCATTATGATTACATCAAAACGATAATTCCAAGAACCTATGCCTGCTTCAATCCAAACATGGATCGAATAACCCGCAAACCTTGTTTGCTAATTTTGGTACGACAAAACCGACAGGAGGTTTTAAACATTCTCCAAAAGGTTTACTTTTCAGGAAAGCGATTTTCCCGTTCAGCTGCCATATTTCATAAATGAAACATGCAGCAGTAGCAAGCATTATCCAAATGGATTTACCATGGCAACAGGTAAAAGGTTGAATCGTAATCAACACAATGTTGATAACGATCCCTTTCTGTTACAAGCCTAGCTTAGAACGTTGATATTTTGCCATCCATGTATGTCTTCCTTGAAGACTTATACAGTACCAATAGGCACAATGCCTTGCGGTACATCAACTAGTATCCAAACTTGTTGATATACATGGAATCCAATTCGGATATAATGGCACTTTGCCATTATAGGGAGTCGATACCTTGTATCACTTCCTCATACGTAGTCAGTTGGTATACCTCAATAAGATAGACATCTTTATGAGGTGAGATCAGAAACCCATACCCCAGGTTGTTTTCTGACTCTCTCCGACCTACATGGTTCTTGTGTATTCGAATATTACTGGTAATAGTTTCATCTTTGATGAACTATTTATGTTTCATTAAGGAATAGGTGCCTGGAATAGTATTACTCTGATTTTCATCGAGTTTCACTATCCTCCCACTTACCACTGCATATCGGTATTCCTCTTAGGAAAACCGCATGGTGAGCAACAATATAATTGTTCTCTTGTGAGTTGTATAAGTACAATACTTATGGTATCCCTAGGATATCCTACAATTGGCACTTATCCGATTTGGGTTTTAGTTTGGTATCACCCAAACGTATGCCCAGCATACCCAAATACTCAGGAATGTGAAACCCGGTTTCCTTCCTATTCATATCTAATATGATATCTGTCAAACAGATTTTAATGGAACCTTATTCTAAATAAGTTCTGCACTGTTAATGCTTATCCGTTGAAGGAAATGGTAGCTCAGAGCGACTCATAATTAACCTTATCATGTCTAATAAAATTTGGTTACTCAGTTCGGACACACCGTCAGGATGACGTGTTCCAGGAGGAGTCCTCATTTGAAAGAATACTATACTCTTTCAAGTATTTTAGAAACTTACTTCTTAAGTATTTTCCATTACGGTCTTACCGTGATGGTATAATACTATAGGCGGTCTGTTTGTCTATTTCGTGTCCAAACTGAAAGTTTCCGATTTGTGTTTCAAAAGAAACACATAACCATAACGCGATGCCACATCCGTAAGGTCACGAAATATTCATATCCACATCTAGCCTAGCTAAACGTGGGCCCACTTGCTTCACTATGAACTAGGGCTAACAGGTCGGTGGCATTTGCACTTTTACCAAGTAAATAGTGTTTTAGGCACTTTGCCCAATAAACTAGATTCGTAGACTTTATTTGAATGGAATTAAATTAGTCCTGGTACCCGCTCTTCAAAAGTGAGAATATACGAGTCTTGTTTGATTGTGTCCCAGACAACAATGCCACAATTAGTTTCTTCTGATCAAATCAGTTTGAGCTGTTTGTTTGTCATTATATACATTTTAGATTTATTTATATTCAAAATATAAATTCTGTTATTCACATCTAATGTGTTTATCTCAATATCATCTTTATATAATAAAACACTTTAGTGTTCTAGAATATAAAGGTTCACCAGCAGCGGGTCAAACACTGATATAAAGATAATGTTTCTAGTCAAACTAGCTACATTATAACAGTTTCCAAATTTAGGTACATACCCAAGGGTAGTTCCTAAACTTAGGTATCTACGGTTAAAACAGCGACTTTCATCATGTTTCCTTTTCGTAGATTTATCTCAATTGAAGTCAGTATACTGTTCAAAACAGATTCTGAACATCAATACATATATTTATTTTATGTACCACACTGGGTATCTAAAATCCAATTTTAATACTAGTCATGAACATATTTATGACAATCATATTTGAAGTCAGAGCCTTGCTCGTTCTTCAATTCATTCATGTCTGCTTTGTTCAAACGGCAGTCACGCTTCCGCGATCCCGTTTGCCACAATTAAGGCAGACATTTTGGGATATGTCTTTTATCTTCCCAGAAGATTATAATGATTTTGCCTTTGCCCTTTTCACATTCCAGTAGCCTTTGGCCAAGCCTCGGGTTTCTAGAATATCGAAGTAAGGTGCGACTAGCGCTACTTGTCTAATTGTAAACTTTGACTTTGTCTCCTTGAGAATAGTCATTAACCCTCGAAGAGTTATTTATTGCAATTTAGTACTTCTAAAATCTAAGTATAGATTTATGAAGATCCTTCAATTTCAGTATCATATTTTAAGGATCTAATCCTTAGTTCTGATTCAGAAATTAAGGAGTCTACTGCGGTAAGTATAATGGATTAAGCACTAAAGTCATCATCACATAAATCTTCCAAAGATTATGCTCTACTATTTGCTTAACTCCTAGCTTAGGCATAATACGTTATTTTATCAAATAAAGTAACTTATTATTTTCCAGGACCATCCTGAAATTTTATTCCCAATTTGAAAATTAAACCATTTAAACACATTTTTCCCTAGGATTATGTTTTAAATGTCAATCTTTCAATTTTATCTTGATTCTAATAGTCCAACTATTTAATCAACGATTTAGGTACTATTTATTATAATGATTACAATAGTCCAACTATTTAATCAACTATAATTTAATAGATTAAAATCAATTATATTGATTACTATAATCCAATTATAAAATCAACTATAAATAAATAGTTTGAATATAGTCCAACTATTTATTAAAACAACAATTTAAATATTAGTCCAACTAACATTTAATTTATTTGACGAATGATGTTTGTTTGAGCGCGTATGGCAAGTAATTAAACGAATATTGCAAATTCAATTCTTGCCTCCCACTATTTTTCGGCGAGCCTCTAACCCTCTGTCGAGTACTCGGGAAACCGTGTTTCCTAGTGGGCTAGGATCCCGTTAAATATCACACAATCTTGACTTTGGCCAACAAATTGTATGATAATCAACTACGTAGATCTCTAAGATCGATTGGATCCAATCCAATTCCTAGATCCAGTAGGGGGACTCCAAGTCCGAAACATATATCTTATATATGCCAATACATCTATTGTATTACCTAACCTTTTTCCTCTGAATCAACTAAGCCTTGGCTTTGGCACGACAAACTTAGTGATCCCAGTCAAGCGCGACCCATTGACCATGGAAAGCTTCGTAATCAATGTTGATGGACAAGAAGTGGTCTTGACTTTGGCCAACAAACCACAACTTGGACAAGACACCAATATGTAACAAAGCCTTCGTGATTCAAACACATCCTCGACGGACAAAGGCATTGACTTTGGCCAACAAGCTAATGCCAGTCTCGGATCTTGAGTGAGAATCACTCAATGGAAGGAAAAAATACTTAATATTTTGCGAGGGTTTTTCGAGTGCAAATTGGCAACCAATTTATTATCTTTGTTAAGGTCTCATCATCATACACCCTTAAACATGCATTCTAAACACATAATAAAGCGCATATGAAAAATAATAATGATATACGGATGGATACTTTACACATTGATCCTAGATCAAATCTCTCCATTTCTCTCTCCCGCTAGCACAAGTATTACTTCTACCCGTTACACTACACTTCTAAAGAAACCTCATTTACATTGAGGGGAATAGGTGAGAAGAGAATACAAATAATATGGAGGTGATAAGGCTGGACACGCAGGTCCAATTAATAAATCGAATTTATTACAACAATTTCTAAAATTGTCCCACCCATCTAATATCCATCCGATATACATTATTCATGCATCGCAACCATGTATTCACACAAGCATGTTATCAATCAATCTAATCAAATTAATTAATCTGATAATTAGTGATCACCAATGTTCAAACAACGATTTGATTTTGCTCGAGTCAAACTCGTTTTTGTGAATAAGTACTCAAAGTACGAATCCTCGAATTAAATTAAACTACATAATTATATCCAATTCAATATGCATTTAATTCTAATTCGCTATTTAATTCCAAATTAAACATTACACTTTATTAATGAACTTTTATGACTTAAATTCCAAATTTAATCGCAACGGGTCTCAAAGCCCGATTAACGTCCAACGTCAATTTAATTCAAGTCCAATGGGCTTTTAATTAATTTCTTAAGGCGTGGACTTTTGGTCAACTCGGGTCAAACCGATAACCAAAGTCCAATCCGGGAGTTACCCCATAAGCCCATAAATCAATTTTGGCCCATTAGGCTCAATTAAACTTTAAAGGTCCATTAAGTCGCATTTGGGCTTTATGGAAGCGGTTTTGGGCCCAATTGGATCCAACCAATTTAGCCTCAATCCAATTAATTCCACAATCGACATTACATCATATTCCCGAATGATTTCCAACACATCCAATGATCAAAAATCAAAAATCCCAAGACATTATATGGCTTCCAACTTTCGGCCAAGCTAAGTATTTTGGGGAAAAATGTTCCAAACAATTTTTCTTCAAATTGATCCAATCAATCATCATATAAAACACATTCAATCATAATTAATCATCCAATTTCATAATTCATGCTCAAAATCAATTTTACCCAATTTTTAAGCCCTAATCATTTCATGCTCAAACCTTCCTCTAGATGCCATTGTTGGTTTCTATTAAGGTCCCAAGATCAATAATAAGCATGAAATCATGTGTGAATAACAATCAAGAAGTTGCGGAATACTTACATCGAGCGGTTGAGCGACGCGGCAAGCAACAAAAATCAATTTCTGCTCATTGACAGTTCACGGCAGTGAGCAGTTTCTGCTCACTGGTTTGGCTTCGTGGATCAACTTCGTCAAGCTCCAAGCATCGTGAAATGATTCCCGGCTCATGGGTGGACTTCCCTATCACATTCGCATGTCTCGTAAGTGTGCTAGCACATGTGATTTTGCCACAAAATCCCACTCTAGTGCTTCCCACTGCTCACGTTTTTGTTGAAAACCAGTAAGTTTTTGCCCCTTGGGCGTGAAGAGTTGAAAGAAATAGAGAAGGGTAGATGATGTGTTATTTTGTGAAATTTGTGTATCGTATACACTAATTTGAATTTCAAATTCATTTGGAATGAATTTGGCTTTTAAAAGTCAAACCATAAAAGCCAAAACCACACACATCACTCAATCACATCAATCACAAGTTGTCAAGTCACATCACTCAAAGTGACAAGTGATTTGACGCTTGATGCGACTAGCGATTTGACGCTTGATTTGACTTGTGTGCCGCACTCGAATTCAAAATGCGAATGTGCTCGCAAATAATCTCGGGCTCGGGTTCGCTAATTCCTAATTAACGAATTTTATGTTGCATCGTAAATAAATGATTTCGCCTAGCGAAATCCCTATTCACGTCGCTAACGAATTAATTCTAAATTAACTCGTTCGCCCGAATTAAAATCTAATTTTAATTCCACATCGAAATCCAATTTCGTTTAATATATCAAATATATTAATTTCTCGATTAATTCCAAAATAATCGTTATCTCTCTTTTAATGATATTTATCCCAGATAAAATATCTCCGCAATTAATCCCAGATTAATTTTCTCTCTCTTCTAATTAATCCCTGATTAATTTAGAGTGCGAGTTATACGTCATCGGTGAATCTTTAGGAAGCGACCCATGAGATCCCCAGATATGTTGGCAGTAAATTCGGTCGTTGGACTATCCGAACACGTAAGTACCTCGTACTACATTTATACCGATTTACAAGATAAGGTTGGCCTCTAGCAAATCACCATGCCTTCCCAATTCTCCGGAAATATCCTTATAGGAATATATAATCTATATCATGCGTAGTATACGTAGTATTGCATATTTCTGTCCAGTATCGGATGATCACGTGCTAGGCCTGGGGCTGGAATTGTGTCTGCCACGTACGAAGCACATGTTGGATGTCTGGTGACAAGTCTCTATAATCGGATAAACATGACCTAGTCATAATATCCCGATAGCTGCAGCATTTAAAAGAACCAGTCCCGTATCCTACGTTACCATCATCTCCATATGACTCGAGTGACACTTCCGTCTTGACATCACACCCAACACACTACGATTCTCAATATACCCAATATTGGCGTACACATAACCTGTTCAAGCCCTGGACGACCGCAACCAAAGTATGTTGATTGTCGCAAGTATTAGCGATGCAAGTCTCAGGTTAAGACCAAATACACCTACCCTGATTTCGGACTTCCATAGACATATAGTCATACTACCAATGGAATTCCGATGGGGTCTATCCAGAGCGAAGCTGTTTCCCGTACCATCGGTAAAACACAACCTCCTATTACACTTGCATAAGTATCCTATACCCAAATATATGAGAACTATACCGTTGTGCCCTCACAACGCGCACAAGTGTAATACTAGTCTTTTATGTATTTATCGATGTCCAATCTCGATAATACTCTGACTATAGAAGTTTAATGATTTATCCTTCGTGGACTGATACTGTCTCATATCATTCTCAGTCCAGGAACAAATCATAGGGACCTCCTATCATTTATATATCTAGGTGATCTAATCACAAATGATAAGAGTGCAATCTCCTTTGTCACATAGTTAATTTGTACAACAACACCATGATCTGTACAAATAGTGACGCTATGGGTCATAATTGTCCAACACTAGGTGTCGTAGATGATTGCTGACATCAAACAGCTAGGTTAGCTAGACATTACCTATAAGGGAAAGACTTCCATAGATTTGATCTTACAGTCTATGCCCAAAAGCTGGGGCAGGTTCATCATGAACCAAGAGAAAACTCTTGGAGAGTTAATGGCTATGCTCAAGGAGGCAGAGCCAGAGCTTCCAAAAGGACAAGAAGCGCAAGGCACATCTTACTTCAACATCCCAGAAGGCCAAGGCTTGGCCGAAGGCTCCTAAGGGTGTGAAGAAAATGGCAAAGGCAAAATCATCATAGTCTTCTGGGAAGACAAAGGACATATCCCAATATGTCTGCCTAAACTGTGGCAAACGGGGTCATTGGAAGCGTGATTGCCGTATGGACAAGGCAGACATGAAGGAAGTGAAGGCGGGCATGGCTCCAACTTCTGGTATGTTTGTTATTGTAATAAATGTGTCCACTATTGGTTTTAATATTGGATTTTTGATACTGTATGTGGTACATACATATGTATTGATGAAGCCTGTCTCTTGCTGAAACAGGACGAGAGTCGTTGTTTTGGCTGTGGGAACCTAAGTTTTGGAACTGCCCTATGGGCATGTACTTAAATTAGGAAACTGTTATAATGTACCTAGTTTGACTAGAAACATTATCTTTATATCTAGTTTAACCCGTTGCGGGTAAACCTTTATGTTCCATAACACTGGGTGTTTTGTTTATAAAGATGATATTGAAATATACATCTTAGATGAAAATAACAGTATTTATATTTCGAATATATAAATGAATCTCAAACATTTAACATGCAAACAAAAGGCTCAAACTGGGTAAATCAGATGAGACTTATTAGTGGCATTGTTGTCTGGGACACATTAACAAGACTCATATATCCACTCTTTGGAAGAATGGATACTTGGACGGATTTGATCCTAATTCATATGATGTTTGCGAATCTTTTTTATAAGGTAAAGTGCATAAAATGCCTTTTAACGGTAAAGGTGCACTTGCCACCAGGCTGTTAGCCCTCGTTCATAGTGACGTAAGTGGGCCCATGTCTAGCTAGGCTAGGTGTGTATATGAATACTTCGTAACTTTTATGGATGTTGCATCGCAATATGATTATGTGTATCTTATGAAACACAAATCGGAAACTTTTGATAAATTCAAAGAGTTTCGACACGAAATAGAAAAACAGACCAGCAAAAGTATTAAAAATATTGCGGTTGGACCGTGGTGTAGAATAATTAAGCAATGAGTTTCATGATTACTTGAAAGAGTATGATATTCTTTCATTGTGGACTCCTCCCGGAACACCTCAATTGAGTGATGTGTCCGAACGAAGAAACTGAACTTTGTTGGACATGGTAAGGTTAATAATGAGTCGCATTGAGCTACCAATTTCCTTCACGGGATACGCATTGAACAATGCAATACTTATTTTGAATAAGGTTCCTACAAAGTCTGTTGGACAGACTCCATATGAAATATGGACAGGAAAGAAATCGGGTTTCTTATTCCTGAACATTTGGGGGTGCTGGGCATATAATTAAACGTTTGGATGGTACCAAACTAGAACCCAAATCGGATAAATACCTATTTGTAATTGGTTATCCTAGGGAAACCAATTTCCACAACCCACAAGAGAACAAGGTATTTATTGCTCACCATGCGGTTTTCCTTAGAGGAATTCCTAAATGCAGTGGTAATTGGGAGGAAAGTAGAACTCGATGAAAATCAGAGTAATACTGTTCCTGGCACCGATCCCCTCACGAAACACGAACAGTTCATCAGGGATGAGACTGTTCCACAATCTTCTACATACAAAAGAACCGCGTAGGTCGGAGAGAGTCAGAAAACAACCTGAGAGGTTTGGGTTTCTAATCTCACCTCATATGGATGTTAATCTTATTGAGGAAGACAAACCGACTACGTATGGGAAATGATACAAGGTATCGACTCCGGTTTATGACAAGGTGCCATGAATTCTGAAATGGATTCCATGTATACCAACCAAGTTTGGACATTGGTTGATGTACCAGAAGGCATTGTGCCTATTGGTAGCAAATGAGTCTTCATGGTGAAGACATACATGAAATATGGCAACATACAAACATACAAAGCTAGGCTTGTAGCGAAATGGTATCGTCATCAACATAGTGTTGATTACGACGAAACCTTTTACCTGTTGCCATGATTAAATCCATTCGGATAATGCTTTCTATTGCTACATATTTCATTTATGAAATACGGCAAATGGATGTCAAAACCGCTTTCCTTAACGGAAACCTTTTGGAGGATGTTTACAACATCCTGACGGTATTATTGTGCCGAAACATGCAAACAAGGTTTGCAAGTTAAATCTATCCATTTATGGATTGAAGCAAGCATTGTGTTCTTGGAACCAATATTTTGATGAGATCATAATAGAATATGGTTTCATTCAAAACGAAGATGATTCTTTTATATATAAGAAGGTTAGTGGGAGCGCACTGACATTCGATGTCCTATATATTGATGATGTATTATTTCTTGGAAATAACATTCCCATGTTAACAATCGGTGAAAGCTTGGCTTTCCATAGAATACTTGGGAGAGGCAACCTTTATTCAAGGAATAAAGATCTACTGGGATAGATCTAAAAGTTTTTGGCACTCTCCGAGAACTCGTACATTGAAAGACATGTACGTGACCTGGTGTCTCATATGTTTTGAGCATATGGAGTCACAATCAGGCCGATCCAGGTGATGGTCACTGGATTGATGTTAAGAGCGTCCTTAAGTATCTTAGAGGAACTAACGATGTTTTCTTAATTTATGGAGATTGAGAACTTAAGGTGACTGGGATCACCGATGCAAGTATCCAAACCGATAAAGACGACTATAAGTCGCAATAAGGGCACATATTTTGTTTGAACAACGGAACAGTGAGCTGGAAACCTTCCAAGCAAGATACTGTTGTCGATTCAACAATAAAAGCGGAATACATTGCTGCGGCTGAGGCAACAAAAGAACCATTTTTAGATCTATAAAATTCATAATTGGATTAGAAGTAGTTCTGTTAGTAACTGAGCTAGGCTACATCACAGGCTAAGGAATTACGGTCTCATCAATGATCCAAGTATGTACTTTGACCGTTTCATCTGATCCGTGAGATCATACATCGTGGCGATGTCAAGATCAAAAGATCGTTTCAGATGATAACCTTGCATATCCGCTGACGAAAGCGATATCTCAGCATAAGTACGAGCGACCAGTATATAATTCAGGTGTTAGAAACTTGAGTGATTGGCTATAGGCCAAATGGGAGATTGTTGGACAATTATGACCCATAGCATCACTATTTTGTAAATGACATGGTGTTCTTGTACAAAATTAACTATGTGACAAAGGAAATTGCTCTTTTATCATTTGTAATTGGATTACTCGGATATATAAATGATAAAAGTCCTTATGATTAGTTCCGAATTAATAAGATATGAGACATTATTAATCCACGAAAGGTTTAAACATTAAATATCCCTAGACATAGTATTATCAAGACTGGACACCGATAATGCGGAGTAGACTAATATTACACTTGTGCGCGTTATGGAAGCGTAACGACAAAGTTCTCGTATATTTAAGTATTGGATACTTATGCATGTGTGATGGGAGGTTCTGTTAGCCGTTGGACTGAGAACAGCTTCGCTATGGATAGACCCATCGGAATCCCATTGGTAGTAGGACTATATGTCTATGGGAATCCACATCAGGGTAGGTGTATTTGGTCTTAACCTGAGACTTGCATCGCTAATACTTGCGACAATCAGTAAGTTTTGGTTTTGGTCATCCGGAACTTTAATAGGTTCTGTGTACGCCTCTTCTGGGTATATAGAGAATCGTAATGTGTTGGGTGTGATGTCAAGATGGAAGTATCACTTCAGTCATATGGAGATGATGATCACGCAGGGATACAGAACTGGTACTCTTAAATGATGCAGCTATCGGGATAGTATGAGTAGGTCATGATTATACAATTACAGAGACTAGTTGCTAGTGATCTGATATATGCTTCGTACGGGGTAGACAAAATTCCAGCCCCAGGCCTAGCATGTGACATCTGATGCTGGATCGTAATACGCAATACTTAGTATACTACGTGTAGAACACAGAAATTGGCGACGTTGTTCCAGGCTCGCGGCCTAGTTGGGAGTACGGAATAGCCCGCGGGGGAACTAAACCAGAGAAATAACATGGAGTCGCCACCCGGTGTGAACCGGGAAAATGATTTAAGCCCGCACTCACCCCTCGCTAGGGAAGACCTCAAACCTTTGGGTTCGGAATGGTCCCTTACTTATGCCACTTGTAATGAAATGATTTGTGCAATAACTTAACCGAATCTATGCAACATATATATCCAAGAATAACCTAGATCTAGTCCGCATTCATGAAAGTAAATCCTACATCTAAGTTTGCATGCTTTGAAGGTAAGTTATCATAACGGCAAACATACGATATCACACAATGAACATGTTGAATTATCAAATACAAAGAATAAATAACATCATAAACATAAACGTAAATTAAATTCCTATTGCGAAAGAAAATAACTATAACATGCATAAAGAAACAACGTACTAATGGCTAAATCATGCTTAAGGAATAAATAACATACTAGCAACCTAATAATGCTCGAATACAAGGTTGGATGAAACGAAATACGTGTGTCTCTCAAGTGGTACGTGGCATTGTATCCCGAGTGCAAACCGCAATACCGTCCATTCGGATTCGGCTACGGAATTTACGTCCGGGTTTCCATCCGATATACCGCAAGAGAGAACACATATTCCGTTCATCCGGAAATCACATCATGCACCAATCCATAATACTCATGCGAAATAAAGTAACAAAATAAATAAATAATAAAGGATAATAAATAAAAGGGGTGCCCTCAGGTCTAACCTCTTAAGTCGTCTCTCGGAAGCACGTTATACGGCCGTCAGAAGGGTTGATGCTCTGCAACTCCTCCGGTTCACTGGTTCAACGTTTTCCTTCGATGTTTCGCTGTTTGGGCTGCTGTTTTTACTCTATTTTATGGCTATTTCTGGTCGCGGTATTGGCTCACTGTTTTACGGTAAAGCGGGACTATTTTGGCTTACGGTTTACGGGTTTTACGGGGCAGTTTTTGGTGCAGTTTTACGGGTTTTATCTGGGCAGAATTAGGCAGTTTTCACGGTAATTTAATGACTGTTCAGGGGGTTTTACGTGAATTGTTGAAGGGTATGTGGTGAGTTAGTGCTTACTGTGGCGTGAAGAATGAGGAGTGGCGTTGAGGGCTTGCTGTGGCGTGAGGGTGCTGAGTGATGAAGGGTTATGTGGCTAGGCGTGAAAGGGGCAGTATCTAATGAGGACTTTAGCGTGAAGGCTGATGAAGGCAGGTGGTGTGAATAGGCTGATGTGTGAAGCGTTAGGCATGAGGTAGCTATGGGGCTTCTTACGTGTAGTGGAGTTGATGTGTGGAGCATGTGGCTTACGTGAGAGGCTTGAATGAGGCAATAACGTGAGAAGCTTGTGGACGTGAGTGAGGGGTTGTGTTGCCGAGAGTGGGGTTGAGAGGCTAAGGGTTTTTTTGGTGACGTATATGTGAGAATGGGCTAAGGGTTTAGATGTGTGGTGAAGGGTTCTTTTTATAGGCAAATAGATGGGGGCTATCCTTGTTTTAGAAGGAAAAGGATTTGTGCATTAAAGGGGATATCTTTTTAATTAGTATGTGATAAGGAAAATCTTTTAATTAGGGAAGTGATTTGATTTATTTGATTTATTCTCTTTTAGTTAGGGATATGATTTGGTTTAATTAGGCAAGGGATCCATGGGATTTATTTAATTTAGGAATGGGATTTGGCTTGATTTATGCATGGTTTAATGTGTTATTTTATTATTTAGGAAGGCTATGGGCATGTGGCTTGCTCTTGTTGGGCGTGTGGGCTTGGTCCATTTAGTGGGCTTGGTGTTGTGGCTTAGTGGTGTGCGGGCTTGGTGTGTGTCTTGCGGGTTTTTGGGCTAAGGATGTGTTTTGAAATAGAGGTCCAACAAACGAACCCAAAGCGAATCCAGCGAATTAAATCTAACAAAAATGTCAATTCTTGACTCTTCCCTTCCGACGTCTGTTTCTCGCGGCTTCCACGACTTAAAGAGGAGTGTCTCCGTACGAGACTCATCATAGGGACTTATATGAAAAATGCAGTGCCTACAGTCGCCCCCACTTTGATGGGACTTGTGCAGTGTGTGACAATGACAATCCTATCAAAGTTTATGCAATGCATTTTTACTTACCTGGCTCGCTAGCTGCCACCTGACTTGCCTGTTGCTTCGAACTGAGTTGATGAGAGGTGGTCCATTCCCGAACCGTTGCTGTGATGTGGTCCATTCCCAAACCGTGCTCCATTCTCTGAGTGCCATTCCCAACTTGTTCATTCCCGAACCTTACTCTATTCTCGGATTACCATTCTCGGCTTGTTCATTCTCGGACTCTGCTCCATTCTCGGATTACCATTCTCGGCTTGTTCATTCTCGGACTCTGCTCCATTCTCGGATTGCCATTCTCGGCTTGTTCATTCTCGAACCTTGTTCCATTCTCGGATTGCCATTCTCGACTTTTTCATTCTCGAACCTTGTTTCATTCTCGGATTGCCATTCACGGCTTGTTCATTCTCGAACCTTGTTCCATTCTCGGATTTCCATTCTCGGCTTGTTCATTCTTGAACCTTGCTCCATTCTCAGATTGCCATTCTTGGCTTGTTCATTCTCGAACCTTGTTCCATTCTTGGATTGCCATTCTCAGCTTGTTCATTCTCGAACCTTGTTCCATTCTCGGATAGCCATTCTTGGCTTGTTCATTCTCGAACCTTGCTCCATTCTTGGAGTGCCATACCCGGTAAGACTGATACTGATAATGATGTGTGCTTCACCCCCAGAGTGCCATACCCGGCCAGACTGATACTGATGCTAATGTGGGCCTCGCCCCCAGAGTGCCATACACGGCAGGACTAATATTGATAATGATGTGGGCCTCGCCCTCGGGACTCATCCCCAAAACTGATATTGATGATGTGATGGTTTATTTCAACATACTATACTGCCTCTCATGAGATAATCCTGATAGCTAGACATATTTTCGTCTCAACGAATGCTTCGCGTCGAAACCTGAGAACCTTCAAAGTACTTGATACACTCAATTCCGATCGTCTGAATATGTGATCTGAACTAGACTCCTAGTGTGTGTGTGCCAAGGCTCTTTCGCAGCTTAATCCTTAAGTAGGCCAACTTGATGATTTCGTCTCAGAGAATCGGACCAGTGGGTCTAACCAATCTAGATGTCTTGATCACACTCTGTGATTACTTCGTCATACTCAACATGATATGGTCTTCTTCTTTTTTCTTGTCTCCTTCTTTTCATTTTGAGCTTTCTTTTTTCTTTTTCTTTTTATTATTTTCTCTTTTCTTTCTTTTTCTTTCTTTGACACATCTACCCTTTAAGGTAGCATTTCTCCTCATGGTGGTCCTGATACTCGCCCATGGGTAGCTTCACGCTTATCGGTTATAGGCGGTCTATTTTTTTCTTTTTCTTTTCATTGCAGAGACTTTCTCTTTGTTTCCAACCATATCATATATCGTAGCATAAGTAAACCAGGATGGACATCCAGGCAAACTGTCATTCACTGATCCACCATCCCTTCAACTAGTCATCTTGCCAACTACTTAGGCTTCTACTGTTGAGATCCCATAATCCAGTGCTCGTGAGTCTAGCCGAGATCAATCCATTCAGAATACCGGATGAGAGCACATCTCGCACTTATCGTTTCTAAGGTTTCTCCTTACAGCAAACAATGTCATCACCGGACATATGTCTAACTATCAAAGACTTCTCTCTCTCTCTCTCTCTTTTTTCACTCACTCACTCCATGGAATTCTTCCTTTCAATTGCTGATAATGTGGGCTTTTCCCCATTGAGATCCATTCCTGAAACTCATACCAATCGTGGACTTCGCCCCCCTGGGATTCCTTCCCTGAACTAACACTGATTCAATTCTGAAACTGACTGCACTGTTGCTGCTTTTGATTGGCTTGCCTTTGCCACTTTCTTTCTTTTCTTCGAGACCTGTGAACACAAACAAAACAACAGAATAAAAACGCATGCATGCGATGTGTATGTATGCATGTGTGGAGGTACTCCATGTTCCTGATGGGTTAGACCCTCATTGTGCTCCTTGGCGCCATGTGCCTACGCATGTCTCTGATCGCCCCATGGGTCTGCTTATAGTTTCCTCTTGTCGGTTCTCTTCTGGTGATTGTGCAGTTCTCTTTTGTCTGAAACCTGCAAACACAGAACAAACACAAAAATTGCAAGTACGTTACGTGTATGCATGCATGGATGAATTTCCTATCCCGTTGGGTTAGGTCTTCCGCCAGTTCTCCTGGTGACTGCTCGGTCTTCTCTTCCTCAGGCAAAATACTGCTTCAATATATCCACGTTGATCGGCTTGGTGAACTAGTTCCCTTCCAAATCTGACAGTCTCACTGCCCCATTTCCCATTACTTTCTGGACTATGTAGGGTCCTTCCCAATTGGGTCTAACTTTCCTCTCGGGTCCTTCGTTGACGGCTTTGACTGTTTAAGTACCAGATCACCCTTTCTGATTTTAGTAGGACTCACCTTCTGGTTGAATGCTCGAGCCAACCTCTTTTGATATATCTGCATGTGATGTAAGGACTTCATTCTCTTCTCATCCAGCAGTGCTAACTGTTCAAATCTATGTGCGGCCCATTCTTATTCAGGTAACTCTATTTCTACTAATAACCTCAAGGACTGTATCTCAACTTCCACTGGTAGTACTGCTTCCATTCCATAGACCAAACAGTAAGGTGTGGCTCCTATTGATGTTCTTACTGATGTTATGTACCCCCACAGGGCATATGGTAGTTTGTTGGCCCAATCTTTGTAGTTTTCTGTCATCTTGGCTAATATCTTCTTCATTGTCTTATTGGCTGCCTCGACGGCCCCATTTGCCTGCAGTCTGTAAGGTGATGACTTGTGATGTCCATTCTTGTATCTCTGAAGCATCGCCTTCATTTCTCCTTGAAACTGAACTCTGTTGTCTGTCACTACATGATGCGGCATCCCATACCGACATATGATGTTCCGAACTATGAACTTTGCCATCTGCTTTGCTGTAACGTTGCGAAATGACTCGGCTTCCACCCATTTTGAGAAGTAGTCAACTGCCACTACTATGAAACGATGTACATTCGATGCATTCGGTTGAATCTCCCCGATCATATCAATTCCCCATGCTGAGAAATGCCATGGCTCTGATAGCCCATGTAACTCTGTGTGAGGCAGATGGTTCAAATTATAGTGTGTTTGACAATCATGACAATGTTTTACCAGCTTTGCACAGTCTGTCTCCATGGTCAACCAGTAGAAACCTTGTCTTACAATCTTGTGAGACAAATTCAACCCATTCATGTGCGGTCTACATACCCCGGCATGTATTTCTTCCATTACTTTTTGAGCCTCTTCTTTTCTTAATCATTTCAACTGAATACCATTCGCTTGTCTCTCTATCATTGCCGTAAGGTTTTCTGTTTCTCAGTTTCCTTTTCCCGATATCTATGTTTGTTAAACACCTTTTGACAAGTCTTTCTTTCCTAACCCAACGGATATCTATGATGGTTTTTAAGATACAGGGGTTAACATGATGCATGTATGCATGAGATGCATGAGATGCGTGCGATGCATGGAATATATAAGTCGGCCCATTATCATTTTAAAACATTCAATCATACTATTGCGAGGTGCACACTTGTCCCAGTTGAAAAGGCCCAACAGTTTACACTTTTGCGATAACATGGCTAAATGACTTCAAATGATAAGAGGCCCAAACATAAAATGGCCCATCGGCGTTTTAGAAGCTTTTGGCCCAATTGCCATAAAGCATGGACTCATCCCAGTTTAAATGGCCCAACAAGCCCATACCTCATGACAAAAGGTCCAACTGAATCCAAATGACGATGGTCCTAAACATAGGCATAAACGGATAGTTTCTATTGGTCATACAACTACTGTTCACGTGTGGGTTTACGGGGGTGTAGATAAAGGCTCCCGCTGACGAAGGATTGCCCACAACTATGACTCCCCACTCAAGGGTTCAAGCGACCAAGTGAGCGCACCTTTTTTATACCTTAAGGTACGTACCAACGAGTTATGGTGCATGACTGACTATCAAATGGATTTCTCATTGTAGATTCCCTAGAGGGAGGGTGGAGTGAACTCTCTTAAATACCCAAGCCTCTTAGGCTCTTATCGCCTTGGTGACATGAATAAACAATAAGTCCTCCAAATTAGTCCATCACAGTTAGCTACGGGTAAATGATTATCTAGGTGCCTTCACAGTTTTTCAACCCACGGTAGGCACGGTTAATTAAAGCACAAATCACAAACATTACAAGGCATTATTTTGGGGCCGATTCTCTATCCCCAGTGGAGTCGCCAGACTGTAGAAAATAGAAATCGACGACGTTGTTCCAGGCTCGCGCCCTAGTTGGGAGTATGGAATACCCCGCAAGGGAACTAAACCGGAGAAATAACATGGAGTCGCCACCCGGTGTGAACCGGGAAAATGATTTAAGGCCGCACTCACCCCTCGAAAGGGAATACCTCAAACCGTTGGTTCGGAATGGTCCTTACTTATGCCACTTGTAATGAAATGATTTGTGCAATAACTTAACCGAATCTATGCAACATATATATCCAAGAATAACCTAGATCTAGTTCGTATTCATGAAAGTAAATCCTACATCAAAGTTTACATTCTTTGAAGGTAAGTTATCATAACGGCAAACATACGATATCACACAATGAACATGTTGAATTATCAAATACAAAGAATAAATAACATCATAAACATAAACGTAAATTAAATTCCTATTGCGAAAGAAAATAACTATAACATGCATAAAGAAACAACGTACTAATGGCTAAATCATGCTTAAGGAATAAATAACATACTAGCAACCTAATCATGCTCGAATACAAGGTTGGATGAAACGAAATACGTGTGTCTCTCAAGTGGTACGTGGCATTGTATCCCAAGTGCAAACTGCAATACCGTCCATTCGGATTCGGCTACGGAATTTACGTCCGGGTTTCCATCCGATATACCGCAAGAGAGAACACATATTCCGCTCATCCGGAAATCACATCATGCACCAATCCATAATAATCATGCGAAATAAAGTAACAAAATAAATAAAAAATAAAGGATATTAAATAAAAAGGGTGCCCTCAGGTCTAACCTCTTAAGTCGTCTCTCGGAAGCGTGTTACACGACCGTCGTAAGGGTTGATGCTCTGCAACTCCTCCGGTTCTCTGGTTCAACATTTTCCTTCGTTGTTTCGTTGTTTGGGCTGCTGTTTTTACTCTGTTTTATGGCTGTTTCTGGTCGCGGTATTGGCTCACTGTTTTACGGTAAAGTGGGACTCTTTTGGCTTACGGTTTGCGGGTTTCGGGGCAGTTTTTGGTGCAGTTTTGTGGGTTTTATCTGGGCAAAATTGGGCAGTTTTCACGGTAATTTAAGGGTTGTTCAGGGGGTTTTACATGAATTTTTGAAGGGTATGTGGTGAGTTAGTGCTTACTGTGGCGTGAAGAATGAGTAGTGTCGTTGAGGGCTTGTTGTGGCGTGAGGGTGCTGAGTGATGAAGGGTTATGTGGCTAGGCGTGAAAGGGGCAGTATCTAAGGATGACTTTAGCGTGAAGGCTGATGAAGGCAGGTGGCGTGAATAGGCTGATGTGTGAAAGGTTAGGCGTGAGGTAGCTATGGGGCTTCTTACGTGTAGTGGAGTTGATGTGTGGAGCAGGTGGCTTACGTGAGAGGCTTGAATGAGGCAATAACGTGAGAGGCTTATGGACGTGACTGAGGGGTTGTGTTGCCGAGAGTGGGGTTTAGAGGCTAAGGGTTTTTTTGGTGCCGTATATGTGAGAATGTGCTAGGGGTTTAGATGTGTGGTGAAGGGTTCTTTTTATAGGCAAGGGGATGAGGGTTATCCTTGTTTGAGAAGGAAAATGATTTGTGCATTAAATGGGATATCTTTTTAATTAGTATGTGATAAGGAAAATCCTTTAATTAGGGAAGTGATTTGATTTAATTTGATTTATTCTCTTTTAGTTAGGGATATGATTTGGTTTAATTAGGCAAGGGATCCATGGGATTTATTTATTTAGGAAGGGGATTTGGCTTGATTTATGCATGTGTTAATGAGTTATTTTATTATTTAGGAAGGCTATGGGCGTGTGGGCTTGGTCCATTTAGTGGGCTTGGTGTGTGCTTAGTGGTGTGCGGGCTTGGTGTGTGTCTTGCGGGGTTTTGGGCTAAGGATGTGTTTTGAAACAGAGGTCCAACAAGCGAACCGGAAGCTAATCCAGCGAATTAAATCCAACAAAAATATCAATTCTTGACTCTTCCCTTCCGACGTTCGTTTCCCGCGGCTTCCACGACTTAAAGAGTAGTGTCTCCGTACGAGACTCATCATAGGGTCTTATATGCAAAAATGCAGTGCCTACACTACGCCTGATACAGATTATATATATTCCATGTTGAATATATTTCTGGAGAATTGGGAAGGCACGGTGCTTTACTATAAGCCAACCATGTCTTGTAAATCGGAAAGAACGTGGTACCGGGTACGCACGTGTCGGATAGTTCGGCAACCGTATTTACTGCCAACATATCCAGGGATCTCTTGGGTCGCTTCCCAAAGATTCACCGATGACATTTGACTCGAACGGAATTAATCTGAGATTAATTATAAGAGAGAAAATTAATCTAGGATTAATTACGACAATAATTAATCTAAGATTAATTAACAGAGAGAAAATTAATCTGTGATTAATTGCGTCAAGAATTGATCTAGGATTAATTCGACTTAAAGAGAGAACGCGATTAATTTGGAATTAATCGGTAAAATAAATTTATAGTTAAATTGGATTTTTCTATTTAATTTATTTATTTGGGCTAAAATAATATATGGATATATAATTGAAATCGGATTTCAACACGGAATTAAAATTGGATTTTAATTCTAGCTAACGAATTAATTTGGAATTAATTCGTAAGCGACTTCCGTAATAATTTTGCTAGGCATTATTATTTAATTAAATTGGATTTAATTACTTCGCGACGGAAAATTCGTTTAATCGGATTAAACGAAACCAGGCCCCAAGTCGTGTTGTGTGTGCCAACCAAATTTTGAATTTAAAGTGGTGGGACCCACTTTACTTACATCAACTTTTGACAAGTGATGGAAGAGGTTGGGTCGTATTTATTACAACTTTTTCAACACAACACTTAAATTTTTGAAATGTAAAAAGTCAACACACATTTAGTATTAGTTTAGAACTATTCACCATCTTCTCTCCTTTCTTTTCTCTCAAAATGGGCGTGAGCTTCCTCTCTCAAAAAGAAATTTTTTCTTTCAAATTTTGTTCTTGCTAGCACATAAGGAGTCAATTTAAGGTGATAGGGAAATTCACCCTTGAGTTTGGAATGCAAAAGAAAGCTTGGAGCTTCCGAAATACAAGGAAAAGGTTTTGAATCTCATCCGATCATTGTAAGTTTTTTCCGCAAACTTCTTGATGTATCCACACAAATCTTCTTAATGATCTTTGGCATGTGTAGGACACTAACAAATGGACTTTTTATTTGTAATCTATATATTTTTTAATTTTTAAAAAAAATTGTAAATTATTCTCGAATTTGGGGCCATTCGGATGTCAAGATTGAGTTGAAACCCCGAAACCGACATGTTTTGGGATGCCGAACCCACCCGGATTGAAACGGATCACCATAGGACCTTTCAATTAATAACACATCATGTTGATCAGATGCTTGTGTTTGTTTTTTCAACAATGCTAATTGCCTCTTTGAATATGGAATTTTTTTCAAATAAATAATTTATTTAATTTAATAAATAACTATTTTATTATTTTGGACAAAATTTCAATACTCAAGAGTAATAATAATTACCTTGGCTATTTTATGAAAACAAATTTGAACATTTTCTGAATTTGGTTGAGCATATTAATGTATAGAGAAAATGAACTTGAATTGAATTACTACATTATTTAATAAAATTCAACTTGTACGATATTCAAAATGAAATTTAAATACATTACAATATATGTGCACCGGTTATATTTGTTCCTTTCCAATATCAATAGCTCTATCTCCAAAAGAAATGTTGGACAGAATCTTGCCACGAAAGTACAAGCATGAGCATGAACAAAATCCCAGCAAGTCCCCATGATGAACTCCCAATTCTGAGGACCCAAGAAGGATCAGGAGATGGAAAAAAAACGCCACCCGCTCCACTTTCCATTGAAGAAGAAGAAGAAGAAGTAGTTTTAATGGCAATTATAAGAACAGCAAGAACCATGGGAAGAACAATGCTAGAGTTCCGATATCTTGTCTCATTATAAAATATTGTATGATGATGATGTTCATCTTTCCTTGTCACATATAATGGTGACAACACTATAGCTGTTACTAGAGCCAACCCCATGGCCACTGCTCTATGTGATGATGAGTTTTACCCCTGTAAGTGTATGAATTAGCAGCCATGAGATGTGAATTTTAATGACTAATAAAAACCCAACTTGAAGATGTTGAAAAAAAATGATGATGGAAATGGAGAATTTTATAGGAGGAGGAGAAGAGAAGAGAAAACAAGTGAAGGGATCTAGTTGTAAAGCTTGTGGTTTGTTGACAAAAGTGATAGACAGCCGTCCAAAAAGCGATTTTAGTGTTAAATTATCTGTAAAAGCTTAAATGAAAGGTGAAAAAGGATGGGTAATGAAAGAAAATGAATGGAATGTTTTGGAAGTAAGGTATCTTGAAATTGGTGTGTTCATACATGATTACATGGCATTGCTAGCTGGAATCACTTTGGTTGTGAGAAGCAGCTGCAAATGTTTCACATATCTCTCCCGGATATGTAACGTGCATGTAAAGTTTTGGGGTTAGCGCGGAAATTTTATGTGATTGGAAATTAAAATTTTCTTTCAAAAACCACTTTAAGGATCGTGGTTATGTATTGTTGATGTAAACAAATATATAAATAAATAAAATTAATCCTTATTAATTTTACAAGCATGTAAATAATTTTTTTTTGTCAATATAAATAATATTTACTAATAATAAAACATATCTTGATGCTCCTTGATTTTTCCCTTACAGTAATGCTTATAGATGGGGAATGCTTCAATGGAGAATTATGTCTCACTTGGCCGAATTCGCCATCTATTTATAGATGGGGAATGCTTCAATTGTATCCCAATAAAATAAGAACACTCTGAGATCTCCCCAATCAAATTGGTCTCTTAAAGAGTCTTTCCAAAATAAATTAGGATACGTAATCAAATTAGAAATCTTAATTAAATAAAGACTTCCATATTTAATCTTAATTATGACTGTAATTATTTAGGTGTTAGCCCACTAATTGAAACTCAATAGATTAATATTATTTTGACCCAATAACTAATAAACTATTAATAATTAATTAATTAATTAATCTTACTTCATTTTAATTAATAATTAATAAATTTATATCTAATTAAATTTATTTTATTTTATTTAATATAAATATCAAATATTATTTAAATATTTATTCTAATTTTATATTTCGAATTTATTAATTAAATTAATATTTCTGAAATATTCTGAATATTCTAATCCAATCAAGAAATCTTATTTTGCCAAAATAATCATTTATTAATTTTTAATACAAATCCTCGAATTTATAACATAGACGAGAACTTATTGTGCGACCGTCATAGGTTTGTTATCAAGTACAGTGAAATAATATTGACATAATATTAAATCTTTAATATTTCATCTCTATGATATTCCACAGACCATGGATAATCGCCTGACAGTAAGTCATGGCCTTAATCGATGAATGAAGTGAGAAAATAAATGAACATGTTAGAATATACTTCGAGCATGTCATCTCATTCATTCCAATATTTATGTTTCTTATCGAGTTCAGGATCATGGTTAGGCCAAATCTTTTTTACTCGATATATCTTTACACTCGATCTTGTGGATTTGATATCTCTAAAAAATCGATTACTTTGGCCAAAGACATAAATCGAAAACTTTGAGTTTCCTTGAAACATCTCTAACTTTTATTATCAAAGCTATAGGATCTCATCTTGAAGCACACGTGACTTCATACGTTAATAGTTCAAGATCATCTAGTATTTATTCAAAAGATGTGAATAATTGAATGAGGATATATTAGTAGAGATGGCAAAATCTGGAACCGGACCCGGGTCCGGAAGTGATTAAAAATTATCTGGATCCGGACCTGGGTATAACCGGATTCAGATCTGGGACCCGTATAAAAAAAATTAAATTTATCAATTAACATCATGAAAAATCCAAAATTATCAAAAATTGAAATTCACTAAAATATACAAAATTGAAATTCATTAAAATTAATCGGATCCTTGTAAAATTTATCAATTAACTGCATAAAATATCCGAAATTATATATATATTTTTTAAATTAATCGAATCCGGGTATCCAGATCCAGAATTATGTGAACTCGAGCTCGCACGAGTCGTCAAAATCAAGACCCAGGTCCGCAAAAATTTACTGCGGACCCGGGTTCTTCCAGATCCGGGTAATTCTTAGTAGTGTTCCTAGAACATGCTAAGATCGTCTAAGAGTGATTCGTGTGTGAAAATTAAAGAGAGTTGCGGAAAAACTCACCTTGCTTGGTAGAGAAAATTTCAAGATTTTCATGGATGTGTAGAAGCTCCAAACCTTCAAATTGAATTCCAAACTCATAGATTAGTTTCCCTATCACCTCATTTGTCTCTTTAAAGTGCTAGCTATGTAGAATTTTGCAACAAAATTCCATGGGAGAGGAAGCAAGTTCACGCCCATTGAGAGAGAGGAAGAGAAATAGTGTTTTCAAGTTCTTAACTTATGACACAAAAAATTGACTTCCTTTTTAAATACCAAAAAGTGTGTGTTGGAATTCGTTGGAGTGTAGAAAAAGCAATCCCAAGTTTTCACTCAACCAATTACCAAATTCCATCAAGTTTCAAACATATTGATGAAAGTTGGTGGGCCCCACTTTTAATTCAAAATTAAGTCGGGCAATCCAACACGCAACTTCGCTCGGGCCCCGAGTTCGTTTAATTCCGAATTAAACGAATTTGTCGTTGTGACTGTTAGACAATTATGACCCATAGCGTCATTATTTGTAAAAGACATTGTGGTTTTTGTACAAATTAATTATGTAGCAATGAAATTGTATTTTATCATTTTGTAATTTGAATACTTGAATATATAAATGATAAAAGTCTCTATAATTAGTTCCGGATTATAAGATATAAGACAGTATCAATCCATAAAGGTTTAATCATTAAATATCCCTAGTCGTAGTATTATCGAGACTGGACATCGATAATGCGGAATAGACTAGTATCGCACTTGTGCGTGTTATGGAAGCGTAAGGGCATAGTTCTCATATATTTAAGTATTGGATACTTATGCAAGTGTGATAGGAGGTTGTGTTTACCGATGGTACGGAAACAGCTTCGCTCTGGATAGACCCCGCGGAATCCCATTGGTAGTATGACTATGTGTCTATGGGAATTCGCATCAAGGTAGGTGTATTTGGTCTTAACCTGAGACTTGCATCGCTGGTACTTGCGACAATCAATACGTTTTGGTTTTGGTCGTCCAGGACTTTAACAGGTTCTGTGTACGCCTCTTCTGGGTTTATTGAAAATCGTAGTGTATTAGATGTGATGTCAAGATGGAAGTACCACTTCAGTCATATGGAGATGATGATCACGCAGGGATACATAACTGGTACTCTAAATTGGTTGCAACCATCGGGATAATATGACTTGGTCATGATTATCCGATTAAAGAGACTAGTTGCTTGTAATCTGATATATGCTTCGTACGGGGCAGACACTATTCCAGCCCCAGGCCTTGCATGTGACATCCGATACTGGATCGCAATACGCAATACTACGTATACTACGCCTGATACAGATTATATATTCCATTAAGAATATTTCTGGAGAATTGGGTAGGCACGGTGCTTTTCTAGAAGCCAACCATGTCTCGTAAATCGGTAAAAACATAATACGAGGTACGTACATGTTCGGATAGTCCGACGACCGGATTTACTGCCAACATATCCAGGGATCTCATGGGTCGCTTCCCGAAGATTCACCGATGACGAATGATTCGAACTTAATTAATCTGGGATTAATGACGGAGAGATTTTATCTAGGATAAAATACTATTTGAATAGAGAGAACGATTAATTTGGAATTAATCGATAAAATAATATATATTCGATATATTAAACGAAATTAGATTTCGACGTAGAATTAAAATTAGATTTTAATTCGGGCTAACGAATTAATTTAGAATTAATTCGCTAGCGACGTGAATAGTAATTTTGCTTGGCATTATTATTTAATTAAATTTGATTTAATTACGTCGCAACGGAAAATTCGTTAATTCGGAATTAACGAACTCGAGCCCGGAATGTGTTTACGAGGCCACTCCGATTTTGAATCTAGTGCAGCCGCAAGTCACATCGCTCATCACATCACATGTCACTTTAGTGATGGAAGTCAAGTCATCTTTTGGTGAATGACAACCATTCACTATTCATGATGTTGGTTGTTGAGGGCAATTAATGTCATTTTGCCTCCAAAATTGACTTTTGACTTTTGGAAATGGATATACCAAATTTGGGTGAGATTTTTGTATTATGTTTTTAGAAAACAAAATACCAAAAACTTAAAACTCTCTCTCTCCCATTTGCTCCATTGTCGTGAGCCTCCTTGAAGAAGAAGAAGAATTGTTTTTCTTTTCTCACTTACT
Source organism: Zanthoxylum bungeanum (assembly GCA_019454045.1). Lineage (NCBI taxonomy): Eukaryota > Viridiplantae > Streptophyta > Magnoliopsida > Sapindales > Rutaceae > Zanthoxylum > Zanthoxylum bungeanum. The sequence goes on from SKCR01042548.1 coordinate 92,228, forward strand.
AGCACACTTAAAGAATCATTCAAGGTGTGAGGGAAACCCACCTTTGAGTTTGGAATCAACACAAAGCTTGGAGCTTGGATTCAACTCTTCAACAAAAGGAGCACCTTGGCCGAATCTTCAAGAGAGCATTTTTGTGTTCATCGTCTTCAACCATCCGATCTTTGTAAGTATGATTTCACCATACTTTTTATATGTATTCACATGTTTTTTTTTATACTTGAATGATCTTGGGACAACTTTAGAAACCTACAGTGACTTTATTAAATCCAATTTAATTAAATAATAATGTCTCACAATATTATTACTAAAGTCGCTTACGAATTAATTCTAAATTAATTTGTTCGCTTGAATTAAAATCCAATTTTTATTCCGCGTTGAAATCTAATTTCAATTAATATATTTGATATATTATTTTAGCTCAATTAAATAAATTAAATAGAAAATCCATTTTCACTATTAAATTTATTTTACCGATTACTTCCAAATTAACCGCGTTCTATCTTCTAGTCAAATTAATCCCAGATTAATTCTTGACGAAATTAATCTCAGATTAATTTTCTCTTTGGTAATTAATCCAAGATTAATTTATTACCGTAATTAATCCCAGATTGATTTACTCTCTCATAATTAATCTCAGATTAATTCTGTTCGAGTCAAATCTCATCGGTGAATCTTTGGGAAGCGACCCAAGAGATCCCTAGATATGTTGGCAGTAAATACGGTCATCAGACTATCCGAATACTTGCGTACCCGGTACCAAATTCTTACCGATTTACAAGACATGGTTGGCTTCTAGCAAAACACCGTGCCTACCCAATTCTCCAGAAATATTCTTCTACGAAATACAATATCTTTGACAGGCGGAATATACGTAGTATTGCGTATTACGATCCAGTATCGGATGTCACATGCTAGGTCTGGGGTTGGAATTGTGTCTGCCTCGTACGAAGCATATATCGAATCTCTGGTAATTAGTCTCTATAATCGGATAATCATGACCTAGTCATATTATCCCGATGACAGCATACTTAAGAGTACCAGTTCTGTATCTCTGCGTAATCATCATCTCCATATGACTGAAGTGATATTTCCATCTTGACATCACACTCAATACACTACGATTCTCAGTATACCCAGAAGAGGCGTACACAGAACCTGTTAAAGCCCCAGACGGCCAAAACCAAAGTATACTAATTGTCGCAAGTATTAGCGATGCAAGTCTCAGGTTAAGACCAAATACACCTACCCTGATTCGGATTCCCATAGACATATAGTCATACTACCAATGAGATTCTGAGAGGTCTATCCAGAGCGAAGCTGTTTCCATACCATCGGTAAACAGAACCTCCTATTACACTTGCATGAGTATCCAATACCCAAATATATGAGAACTATGTTGTTAGGCTTCCATAACAAGCACAAGTATAATACTAGCATATTCCGCATTATCGATGTCCAGTCTCGATAATACTACGACTAGGGATATTTAATAATTAAACCTTACGTGGATTAATACTGTCTCATATCTTATTAATCTGGTACTAATCATATTGACTTTTATCATTTATATATCCTGGTAATCTAATTACAAATGTTAAAAGAGCAATTTCCTTTGTCACATAGTTAATTTGTACAACAACACCATGTTCTGTACAAATAGTGATGCTATGGGTCATAATTGTCCAACAATCTCCCACTTGGCCAATAGCCAATCACTCAAGTGTCCTACACATGAACTATGTACGGGTCGCTCAAACTTCTGCTGAGAAACAGCTTTCGTCAGCGAATTTGCAAGGTTATCATCTGATGCGATTTATTTGATCATCACATCGCCACGATGTATGTTCTGACGAATCAGATAAATTAGTCAAAGTACATATTTGGATCATTGATGAGACCGTGGTTCTTTAGCCTAAGTTGTAGCCTAGCTCAGCTGCTAACAGAACTACTCATAATCCAATTAGGATTATATAGATCCAAAATGCTTCTTTTGCTGCCTCAGCTGCAGCAATATTCCGCTTTTATTGTTTAATCGGCAACAGTATCTTGATTGGAAGATTTCCAGCTCATTGTTCCGTTATTCAAACTAAATATATACCCTTATTGCGACTTACAGTCGTCTTTATCGATTTGGAAACTTGCAGCGGTGAACCCAGTCACCTCAAGTTCTCCTTTCCCCATATTCTCAGAAAGCATCCTTAGTTCATCCAAGATACTTAAGGATGTTCTTTACATCAATCCAGTGACTATCAACTGGATTGGCCTGATTGCGTCTACATATGCTCAAAGCATATGAGACATCAGGTTGCGTACATATCAAAACGTACGAACTCTGGGAGAGTGTCAGCAGCTTTCTAGATCTATTCCAGTAGATCTTTATTCCTAGAATAAAGCCTGCTTCTCCAATGTATTCCATGGAGAATTTTAATGAAAGTCAAGTTTTCTCCGATTTTAGTATGGGAATGTCATTGCTAAGAAGCAATACATCATCAATATTTTGGACAATGATTGTCAGTGCGCTCCCACTAACCTTATATACACAAGAGTCATCTTCGTTTTGAATTAAATCATATACCATTATGATTACATCAAAACGCTGGTTCCAAGAACGCAATGCTAAATGATAAAATAATGTCAGTTCCATTTTACTTCCATAAATTGTCTATATTACACAATTAACTTCAAGGAAAATTTTGAGAATTAGATAAGCTTTTAATCTCATTTAAAAAAAAAAAAAAAGTAGCCCCACATATAGAGTTAAAAATCAACAAAATAAGCAGAGGTATTACTCCAGTAGATAATAAAACAACCAAGAGACATCTGCTTTATGGTTACCGCCATCTCGCTCTGGCAGACAAAAATTCAACGATGCTCTACAATAACACGATAATTAATAATATTTTGTAGAGAATTAAATCGATCAAATTAAATTAAATATTAAATTAAACATGTATTCTATAATAACAATAATCAATCATTAGGAGGAGGAGGAGGTACCTGGAAGGGAAACATTGAAATTGATTTAGAAAAACTGAATTGGACGACAAAGCAATCAACAGCCAAAAGAAAGCTGAACAACAAAGCAATCAACAGCCAAAAAAATCTGTGATGCAATCTTTCCATTGGAAAAAAGTGCACGTTTGGTGGGAGTTAGTGTGAAATCAATCTTCAGCCTATTGATTAAGAAAGTTAGGGTTTGGTTTTAGGAAGAGAAAGAGACGAATGATAGATATTTTGGAAATTGAAGGAAAATTAATTTTATTGAGTTTTATTATACTTGGATTGAATGTATGTATTTTAGGGCTTGTTTTCTTTTTAAAATTTTTTTTGCCAATTTACCGGGCTTTTTTGGTGGGTAAATTTGGCATATTTTTAGTGGGGAAATTGAAATTCTCACGAAAATTTGTTTTACCACTAAAATCTTAAATTTAGTTTCCCCATTAAATTTTTTCCACTAAAATTATATTTTCTTTTATTGATAGACGACCCATCAAAAATAATTAATTAAAAAAGAAAAAAGAGTTCAATACAAAGCAAGGATGAAAAAAGAAATAGAAGCCTAAGCTAAGCTAAGTAATGACAATAACCAAAAGGGAAAGCATAAGCCGCATAAAGAGTAACCAAGCAATAAAAAACCGGAGCCGTAGTTCTAAAAATTCTCATGAAAAAGGATAATATGGGAACCCATTTAAGTCATGGAAGTAGAACTTCATAGCTGCATAGGAATAGAGTCCATCCAAGTGAAGTTAGTGCACTCTAATCCAATGTTAGCAAAATGATCAGCTAACATAAATATTAGCTTCACGATAAGTGTGAGAAATACACAAGTTTATTAAAGCAATACATGACCACGACAATTTATCCATAGTGTTCTTAATAAATGCAAAATACCAATTGAGAATCATTTTCTAAACATAAATTTTCCAGCCTCTTGAGACAACTTGTTCAATTGCTAAAGTCACAGCGCATAAACTTCTGCAAAATAAGCAGCTTGACGACCAACAGCCGTAGTGAAACCACCTATAAAAAAACTGTTGGAAATATCATCCTTAATATTTTTATGTAACAATTATATAAATGGTTCACTTAAAATCTAACCATATATATATTACTAGTTTTAAATTTATTCATAAACATATTGAAATAAATTTAAGTATTTCACAACACAATTGTATATCTTACTTCTTGTAAAAATGCTTTAATCAAACTTAATTGATTGTTTATCTCAATGAGCAAATACTCATATTTATAGGAGGAGAAGTCAAATTACTATATCATCACATGCATGCCTTCTTATTCACTCACATGCACTTAGAATGAAACATTAATTATTATATAATCACATGCATTTGAATGTTTTGATTACTATTTAATCACATGTAATTGGTAGCTTAATGACTTCCTCAAACCCTTCCAAAAATATTATAATCATGGTTGTACCACATGTTCCCCCATTAATATTTTTTAGGTTAATATTTTCTAATGATTATGTTCATTTTCTAACATCTCTCACTCACACATGATGGGACCAACAGTTTTTATTGTCTCTACAAGAATAATTAATACTGAGCAATTGTGTTGTCCGACAAGTATATTTCGAGAGCTCACTTGCAACCCTAGAAAAGGGTTCGCGGACTTTTTTAGTTTGAACAGTTTACATATCATACAATTCAAACAAGTATGTACAATTAATATTTTTTAAATTACAATTTAACAAATCTCCGAATAAAGCCTCAAATATTAGGGTTTACAACACAAATCTTGAAAACATGAAAATAATGTCCTAAATATCTAGACCAACCCGAAAAACGAATGTGGCACGTGGATCGATTCTTGGTACTGCTATTATTGTGCTGGCAAACTACCTGAGATGTTTGGGAAAAGAGGATGAGCTTAAAGAACTTAATAAGGAAAACATTCATACTCTTAACATGACCTCACCAACAAAATATGGATATGTAAGTGTGTGTGTGTATATATAATAATAATAATAATAATAATAATTGAAAATAACATATATTATAATAAGTATCATCTCAAGCAATCATTCTCACAACAGTACAAACATCCATCAAACATGGTTGCTAATTCAAGTCCGACATAATAGTGGATTGAAACCAATGAGAGGTACCTCACAACTCCCAAGGTTTCCCACCAACCCATCCCTCATAAATATATAAGTGGGAGCTGAAGCATGCTCCACCACTAATTATGCATAATATCGCATAGTCTCTCATGAGCTCTCACCATATCTCATCTCTCATCTCTCATATCATCTCAACTCCTCTCATTTCTGACCACTATTATACAAAATTCAGCATCATAACATTGTTGGATAATTATGACCCATAGCATCACTATTTGTACAAAACATGGTGTTGTTATACAAATTAACTATGTGACAAAGGAAATTGCTCTTTTATCATTTGTAATTGGATTACCTGGATATATAAATGATAAAAGTATGTATGATTAGTACCGGATTAATAAGATATGAGACAGTATTAATCCACGTAAGGTTTAATCATTAAATATCCATAGTCGTAGTATTATCGAGACTGGACATCGATAATGCGGAATAGGCTAGTATTACACTTGTGCCTGTTATGGAAGCGTAACGGCATAGTTCTCATATATTTAGGTATTGGATACTCATGCAAGTGTAATAGGAGGTTCTGTTTACCGATGGTACGAAAACAGCTTCGCTCTGGATTGACCCCTCGGAATCTCATTGGTAGTATGACTATGTGTCTATGGGAATCCGAATCAGGGTAGGTGTATTTGGTCTTAACCTGAGACTTGCATCGCTAATACTTGCGACAAACAGTATACTTTGGTTTTGGTCATCCGGGGCTTTAACAGGTTCTGTCTACGCCTCTTCTGGGTATACTGAGAATCGTAGTGTATTGGGTGTGATGTCAAGATGGAAGTATCACTTCAGTCATATGGAGATGATGATCACATAGGATATGGAACTAGTACTCTTAAGTACTGCAGTCATCGAGATAATATGACTAGGTCATGATTATCCGATTATAGAGACTAGTTACCAGGGATCTGATATATGCTTCGTACGAGGCAGACACAATTTCAGCCTCAGGCCTAGCATGTGACATTCGATACTGGATCGTAATACGCAATACTACGTATACTACGCCTGAAAAAGATTACATATTCTTTTAAAGAATATTTCTAGAGAATTGGGTAGGCACGGTGCTTTGCTAGAAGCCAACCATGTCTTGTAAATCGTAAGAACGTGGTACTGGGTACGCACATATTCAGATAGTCCGATAATCATATTTACTGCCAACATATCGAGGGATCTCTTGGGTCGCTTCCCGAAGATTCACCGTTGAGATTTGACTCGAACAGAAAATTAATCTGTGATTAATTATGAAAGAGAAAATTAATATGGGATTAATTACGGCAATAAATTAATCTGGGATTAATTAAATGAGAAAGAATTAATCTAGGATTAATTACGACGACAATTTATCTGGGATTAAATTCGCTGAGAAGAGAGAACTCGATTAATTTAGAATTAATCGGTAAAGTAAATTTAATAGTGAAATTAGATTTTACTATTTAATTTATTTAATTGGGCTAAAATAATATATTTGATATATTAATTGAAATTAGATTTCAATGCGGAATTAAAATTGGATTTTAATTCAAGCGAACGAATTAATTTGGAATTAATTCGCGAGCGACTTCCGTAATAATTTTGCTAGGTATTATTGTTTAATTAAATTAGATTTAATTACGTTGCGACGGAAAATTCGTTTAATCGGATTAAACGAAATCGAGCCCGAAGTGTGTTGAGGAAACCATTTGAATTTTGAATTTAAAGTGGGTCCCACCAACTTACATCACTTGTCACTTTTTGTTGATGGAAGTGGTTGAGTGTAATTATGGTAACTTATACAACACACTTTGTATTTCTTTTTGGAAAATGACATACAAAACAAAAAAATGACTTTGACTTTGGTATTATGTTTTTAAGAAACAAAATACAAAGAAAACTTCATCTTCTCTCTTTCTCTCTCCTATGGCCGAAACTTTGAACCTTGGAGGGGAAAATTTTTCTTTCAATTTTTGTTCAAGCTAGCACTTAAAGGAGCGAATCAAGGTGATAGGGAAACTCACCCGAGAGTATGGAACTCAATTTCAAGCTCCGAAGCTTTCAACACATCCAACAAAGAAGGAATTTTTAAAATCTCATCAACCAATCAATGTGAATATTACGCAACTCTCTTGATAATTCACACACGGATCACTCTTAGACGATCTTGGCATGTTCTAGGAACACTTACAATTGGTATCAGAGCGATCTAAGTTTGATTTGTATTTCTAGGGTTCATGACTTTAAATTTGGGTATTTTTGCTTGGAGCATGAAAATGCGAAATTAGATGTTTGGTTGATGTTAGATGATGATTACTTAGAGCTTTACATCATTGGATTTGTGTAAAATTGATTAGAATAATTTTCCCAAAATCCTTATGTTGGCCGAATACATGACCTATGAATGCTCATGGTTAATTTTGAAATTTAACATATTAGATGTGTTGATGTCATGATAAAATATTGAATGTTGATTTAAATTGGATTGAAATCAAATTGAATGATTTTTGTTGCCATTGCCGTGAGATGATAAGCATGTTATTAGATTGATTTTGCTTCAATTTGTGTTGGACATGAATTGGAAATGTAGAGCATGATTAATTGAATTAATTAGTATTTTGGAAGCATTAGATTAATTAATTAATTATGGTAATTACACTTGAATTGAATTAATTTTTAATTTGGAATAATGAGTTAATTTAATTTATTGTAATTGGGCTTAATGGGCTTGGTTGGGCCAAGTTTGGTTTAGGATAATTGGTTGGATCCAATTGGGCCTAAAACCATTTCCATAAAGTCCAAATATGACAATTGGGCCTTTAAAATTTTAATTGGGCCTAAATTGATTTATGGCATAGAGTGATTCCTAATTAGGCCTTGGCATCTTGGGTTTGGCCCATAATTGCCAAAGCCCATGCCTAAAGAATTAATTAAAAGCCCATTGGACTTTAATTGAATAGTATTGGATACTAATTGGGCATTTGAGGCCCGTAAATATTGGATTTGGAATCCTAGTCTAAAAGACACTATTGAAAGTGTAATTATTTAATTTGGAATTAAATATGAATTAGTATTGAATATAATTGGATTTAAAATTGTAGTCCAATATAATTCAATAATACGTACTTTGAGTATTTATTCTTAAACGAGTTGAACTCGCGCAAATCAAATCGTTGTTTGAACATTGGATGGTCACTAATCAAAGATTAATTAATTGGATTAGATTGATTGATAACATGCTTTGTGTGAATACTTGGATGTATGTATGAATAATGTATATCAGATGGATATTAGAAGGGTGAGGGCAATTTTGGAAATTGTTGTAATAAATTTAGAATTTATTAAATTGGACCTGCGTGTCCAGCCTATTACCTCTTTTCTCATTGTATTTCTCTTCTCACCAATTCCCCTCAATGTAAATGAGGTTTCTTTAGAAGTATTCTGTAATTAGGTAGAAGTATGAATAGTGCTAGCGGGAGAGAGGAAATGGAGAGATTTGTTCTAGGAAAAAGTTTGTTGTATATCCATCTGCATATCATTATTAAATTTTATCGCGCCTTATTATGCTTTTAGAATGCATGCTTAAGGGTGTATGATGAGACTTAATCAAAGATAATAAATTGGTTGCCAAATTGCGACAAAAATCCTCATTTTATATTAAGCGTTTTTCCTTCCATTGAGTGATTCTATCTCAAGATCCAAGATTGGCATTGGTTTGTTGGCCAAAGTCAAGATCAATGTCCATCGCGGATGTGTTTAAATCATGAAAGCTTTGTTCCATATCGTACGTCTTGGGCAAGTTGTGATTTGTTGGCCAAAGTCAAGGTCACTTCTTGTTCATCGGCATCGATTACGAAGCTTTCCCACTGTCAATGGGTCACGCTTAACTGGTTTCATTAAGCTTATTGAGCCAAAGACAAGGCTTAGTTGATTCAGAGGAATAATGTTAGAGAATATATCGGATATATTGGCATATATTGGATATATGTTTTGGACTTGGAAGTCCACCTACTGGATCTAGGAATTGGATGGGATCCAATTGATCTTAGAGGTCTACCTAGTTAAGTTTCATACAATTTGTTGGCCCAAGTCAAGGTTGTGTGTTATTTAACGGGATCCTAGCCCACTAGGAAACTAGGTTTCCCGAGTAGTCCAATGAGGGTTAGAGGCTCGCCGAAAAATAGTGGGAGGCAAGTATTAAATTTGCAATTTCATTTAGATACATACCAATACGCGCTCATTTCATTTTTCATCATCAATTATTTATAAATATATTAGTTGGACTAATATTCAATTGTTGTTTTAATTAAACAGTTGGACTGTATTCAAACTACTTCATTTATAGTTGATTATATAATTGGATTATAGTAATCAATATATTTGAATTTAACCAATCAAATAGTAGTTGATTATATAGTTAGACTATAGAAATCATTATATTCAATTGTACCCGAAATCGTTGATTGGATAGTTGGACTATTAGAATCAAGATAACTGAAAGATTAGCGTTTAAAACATAATCCTGGGTGAAAATGTCTTTAAGCGGCTTCAATTTTCAAATTGGGAATAGAATCTCATGATAGTCCTGGGAGCCGAGAAGTTACTTTATTTAATAGAGTGACATCTCGGGCCTGAGCCTGGAGTTGAGCAAATAGTGGAGCATGAGCTTTGGAAGACTCATAGTGATGATAACTTTAGTGCTCAATCCTTTATGCTTGCCGCAGAGACTCCTTAATTTCTTCGTCAGAACTAAGGATTAGATCCTTATAGTATGATATTGAAATTGAAGGATCTTCATAGATCTATTCTTAGATCTTAGAAGTACTAATTGCAATAGAAAATTCTTGGAGAGTTAATGGCTATGCTCAAGGAGACACAGCCAGAGCTTGCAAAAGTTATAAAGATTATAGGACAAAAGTCCTGAAACCAATATTCGACGAACATGGACCTTCAGATGCTCCACAACACAAGCCTGATTTTATAGAGGAGGAAGACTGGACATTCTTATGTGAGCTTTGGTCTAGCAAAAAACACGAGGTAAATTTTGAAATAAACGGAAATTTATAATTGTCTTTGTTTTCGGTACTTACAGTGTTGGTAAATGCAGGATAAATGTCACGCAAATGCGGAAAATCGAAGTCACTTGCGTTTTAACCACCGTGGAGGTTCGAAGCCATTTATCCAACATCGTGCCGAACATTCTGAGGTAAATATATCATAACGTAAAATTTAACAGTTCATTGTTTTTACTAATATTGAATTTATTTTCTGTTTATAACAGAGTAGCACATGTGAGGTGCAATCATTTCCAGATTTTTTCCGCGTGACGCATTACAATGAGAGAAACAAATGGATAAATGAAGAAGCCGAACGCTGCTATGTAAGTTTCAGTTTTTAAAATAAAATAATTAATATTATATATGTTAAATTTTTTTCTCAAATTCTAATATTAACTTATTTTTTGAAACAGAACGAAATGATGGAACTCCAACATCAAACTCAGGAGACAGGGCCCGACCCGATACCAGATGAGCAGTTGTCGCAATTGGTTTTCAAGAATCGGACAGCTTACAACGTTGGCATTGGCACTCGTAAGACGCCGACGTCATCTGGACGCAATACTATTAATTCGGAAAATGTCTCTCTTCGAGACGAGTTAGCCACCACCCGAGACGAGCTGAAGCAGACTAAGGACGAGCTACAACAGGTCAAGCTGGACCACGAGAAAAGATGGAGCAGTTCGAACAGCAAATGCTCCATTTCCGTCAGATGTTGGAGGCCTCAACCAGTCAGGGTGTATCGGGCTCGAGTGTCCCCCCATCACAGCAGCAATAAATTTTATATTTGGTTTTGTATAAACATTTTGAACAAATAGTTTTAATATAATATGTTTTTTTTCTAAAAAAAATTTCAATATGATAATTATTATAATATTTCGTAATTCTGTTATTAATCAGAAATTTTTTTCAATTAAATTAATTATTTTAGACCAAAAATAAGTAAATTAAAATTTTTTTTTAACTATTTTCGTCGAAACAGTTGACGCTAAAAGTTTGACTTTTGGCGTCGAAAATTTCGACGCTAATAGTTACAAAAAAATCACCGCTGTAAGTATACATATATTACTTTTTTAATATACTCTAGCGTCGAAAGGTGTCGACGCTAAAAGTCAAACTTTTAGCATCGAATTATTTGGTCGCCAAATATAACCTATAGCGTCAGAAAATTTAATTTAGCGTCGAAATAAATTGGACGCAAAATATAGTTTTTAGCGTCGCATTTATTTATTTCGACGCTAAAAGTTATTCTCGTCGACTTTTCGGCGTCCAATTTTTGCGTCTAATTATTTCGACGCTAATATATTTTGCGTCGAAACTATGACTTTTGGCGTCGATGTATTTCGACGCTAAATGATATAATTTTTGTAGTGTTGGCATTATTTGTAACATTAGGCAAAAATTTTATATACCTTACATTTTAGTCACCAAAGGATAATGTCATCTCCAATAGTTCAACCTTTCTCATGGTTTCCAAGACCATCCACCATAAAAGAAACATTTGCGAGACTTGGGGAGGGCCCTAGTTTCTCCACAAGCTCCATTTGTGGCTAAGGGACGAACTACACATTCTAAGATAAACCTTTTCCATAACCGGGGGAATGATCCTTTGAGGGGACCTTCCACAAAACCCATAACAAGAAAAGAAATCAAAGGAAATGATGATCTCTTTTAGGAATACTCGCGAGGTTCAAGCTCTCTTAATCATTGGCCTTAGTAAGCCACTCTTTGAGGGAACCAGCAGCCACTAGGCGATTAGAGTCATACGCAATATTTTTTCCAAACGGGACTCCATTCACAAGCTACACACACCCTGGGATGAGGCAAAAGTTCCTAATGATGGCGAGATATATTCCTCAACTACAAGTCGCTCTAAGGTTGCACACAACAAGAATGCCTATTATGTCCCTTAGTCATTGGCCCTAGTAAACCACTCCCCTAAGGAATGATCAACCGCTAGGCAATCAAAGTTACATGCAATGAACTTTCATAAAGAGACTCAATGTAGAGACCACTTAGCTTATGGATGAGGCTGAAGTGCCCAATGATGGCGAAGCTTATTTCTAAACAATGAGCCATTCAGAGGTGTACGAAACGAGAACCTTATAACAATTTATATATATTTGAGAGATAATTCAGATACAAGGACTGGGAGAAGTGCTAGGGGCATTCGTGCAACTCAGATAAACTTTGATAGAGTATCTCTAAGAACTAGCGAAACTAAGAGTCTTTCCTAAAACTCAGCTAATATCTAGAGATATCTTATAGAGAATTGCTAAAGACTAGGGAAAGACTCAAGAGTCATTCTTGAAACCCAGCTTATCTCCAGATCAGAGCTCTTATAAAGCATCACCGAAGACTAGGGCTAGGCTTTCTTGAAACCTAAGTGAGCTCATTGAAAACATTTCCAAACACTAGAGAAAGGCCTCTAGGCATTCTTACAACTACTTGAGCACGGTGAGAGCATCGACAAACAATAAGGGAAGGCCATAAACCTTCAGGTAACCTAGTTGAGCTCGGATAGAGCATTGATAAACACAGGGAGAAGACTAATATGTCTTCCTATAACCCTGTTGAACTTAATGATAACATCGCCAAACATTGGGAAAGGCCTATAGACCTTCCTGTAACCCAGGTGAGCTTCTTGAGAGCATCTTCAAAAATTGAGGAATGCTCTCACACCTTTCTATAACCCATAAAAAGCTCACAAATAGCATCACTGAAGCATATTGTGATGTGTTGATGGTGTTTTCAGACACTACGGCATTTAAGACAGCACAACAAGGACGAAAGGGTAAATTTCTCTCCCTGGTTGACATCATGAAGAGACCGACCTCATTTTGAAAGGACCGACCACTTTGGTTCAGTTGACCGAGCATTATAGAGGTCGGCAATGACATTCTCAGCATAAAAGGATCGCCGTGGCCGACCTCATTCATACCGACCAGATAGCAAGGCGCGTTCAGGAAGGAAGAGCACCCTATTCTTCGGATAATGAGACAAAATTATCCTACTATCACGGGAAAATTGATGAAATCAGTATCTTGATAGGACAAAAGGAGTAAAGGTAGTTTGAAATGAGGAAACCTTGTAAGAAAAGGAGATTGGCTCAACTAGGAAGCCTTGTAGGAGAAGGAGTCTAAATTCTGTTGTTATAAATAGGAGGGGAGAGCATGTGTAAAAGACATCTGAAAATCATCACAAGAGTGAGAGATTAGAGTCATAAAAGTTCCGATTTGTAAGAGCAAAAGAGAGGCCTGAGAGGCGTATTTGAGTAATAAAAAGAGTACCACCATGTTCTTGTCCGTGGACGTAGGTCGGATCTCAAAGTCCACCGAACCACGTTAAATTACCTTGTCTGATTGGCGTATTTCTTTGTTTTCCGCTAAGTTTGCTTTTGGTTTCCCGCATAACCAAACAAATTCACAGTTGAAGGAGGGTTCCCTCAGAGGTGATATTCCCGTATTACCCTGAGACCAAAATCCACCGTCAACAGTTGGCGCCGTCTGTGGGGAACTTTAACAAAAAGCAGTTCACGTGATAAGACAAATGGCGGAAGACGGAAATCCCCAATCAGGAGGTCCGGCAATGGACTGGATGAAAAAGATGGAGGATAGCATGAGGTCTATGATGGATCGACTAGAAAAAATGGAAGGAGCAAACAACGAAGAACCTGAAACCGGGGCCGGCCAGAAGAGGAAAGAGAGGGAAAAAGGAAAAAGAGTAGTAGATATAAGCGAAGACGAGGGACCCAGAAAGAGAGGCCCTTATGGGATAAGATCTGAAGTGGTAGGAAGAGAGCCACGATCCGAAGACACATGGGAAGAGGAGGAACAATCACCCAACCCCTCCTCCGACAGTTTTTCAACTCCGAGAGGAGGAATAGAGAATACAACGAAGACGTACAGGAGACCTCCGAGCTCAAGGAACGCCACGCCCGGAACGACAGGAGAACAGAAGGACACAGAAGGCGACACGGTGGCACAGCCCGTGAAATAAAATCTTGGTTGAAAAAAGAGATGACCAGATGGGAAGAAAGCCTCAAGATCGGCGCGGGAGACACCCGAGGCGAGGAAGAGGGGTCTCCCCTTACAGAAGAAATAAAAACAGCACAGTTCCCGAAGAGATTTAACATGCCGACCGTGGCACCATACAAAGGCCACTCCGACCCAAAATCCCACATTGAGAATTTTGTCCTCCTGATGGAAGTACAAGGGGTAACGGGCGACGCCGTATGCAAAGTATTTCCCTTAACTTTAGGTGGACCTGCCATCCAATGGTATAGAAGTCTGGCCCCGGGGAGCATCCAGAGCTTCTCCCAGCTTAAGAAATCATTTATCCGACACTTCAAAGGAGCCTGCACCCCTAAAAAGACAATAGGGGAACTAAGGCTCATAAAACAGGGAGATGACGAAACACTAAAAAACTTCATTGAGAGGTACCACAACACCGTGCTCGAGGTCGGAGGATACGAATCCCAAGAGGCCCTGGAAAGTCTGAAAGGGGCCCTAAGGGTCGGGAAACTCTGGACCCACCTGAGAATCCATGAGACACCAGACTACGCTACCGCACTGGAGATAGCCAGGAAGTACGTCCTGCTCGAAAGCGAAGAAAAAGTATCCCGGAGGGGGACAACCACCAGAGAAAGGGTGATAAGGAGGGAAGACCACCGGCGACCAGAGAGAGAATTCCGGAAATTCAATCCAAGACCCAAAGAATTCAAGCCAATGGCACATAATGATCAAGGAAAGAGGCCCACAACTCAGGTAAACCACGTGGTTCGAGAGGAGGCATATATCCCTTTGAGCAAGCCGCCAGGAGAAATCATCATGGAGATACGGGAGAAAGGCCTCTTAATAGAACCCGACCTCAGGAGGTTTCCCCCAGACAGGAAAAACAAAAGGTCCTACTGCCTACACCACAATCTAAAAGGGCACACAACCGATGAGTGCAAGGATCTACGGGA
The DNA here is from genome assembly GCA_019454045.1 of Zanthoxylum bungeanum. Classification (NCBI taxonomy): domain Eukaryota; kingdom Viridiplantae; phylum Streptophyta; class Magnoliopsida; order Sapindales; family Rutaceae; genus Zanthoxylum; species Zanthoxylum bungeanum. The sequence continues at coordinate 107,373 of SKCR01042548.1, forward strand.
ACAAATGGAGGACCTGGCCCGGAACGGGTACCTGAACAATTACATCGACCACGAAATCATGGCCGCCAGACAAAGGGCAAGGAATCGAGTGGTAAACGTCATCGCAGGAGGAGCAACGCTGGCCGGGGACTCTAACCGGTCAAGAAAGAATTACAGCCGAGCACGGGGAACAGAGGTGCTGAAAACAGAAAAAATCCCAAACCCCCAAGGAAATCGGTCAACACCCATTATGTTCACCGATGAAGACGCTCAGGGGGTAAGTTTCCCCCACGATGACGCACTGATAATCAAAGCAACGATCGGCGGCTCAGAAGTGGACCGAATCCTGGTGGATCCGGGGAGCGCAGTAGATATAATTTCCAAAGAGACTTTGGAGGACCTAGGGGTAGAATGCACAGCCCTAACCAAAGACAGCACCCCCCTGTACGGATTCGGGGGTTCGACGGTCATCCCCCTGGGAAAAATTCAGTTAGCAATGACGATCGGGGCTGCCCCCAAAACCCGAACGTTCATGAAACTTCACCGTAGTAGACTGCATGAGCAGTTATCAAGTCATAGTCGGCCGCCCCTTCATGATGAAAACCAAGGCCGCAATGTCCTGTCATTACTTAAAATTAAAGTTCCCCACACGGGAAGGGATCGGAATCGTATGCGGAAGCCAGAAAAAAGCCCGCAGCTGTTTTGCCACTTTCTCGCGAGAAACCCTCTGCGTAGAAAAAGGCACCAATAAGAAACAGAGAGACGAGGATGACGAGAATACAAGAAAGACCCTGCTCCTCGGCCCGATAAAACTGCACGGCTCGGATCAGCCGAAGAGTTGGAAGAAGTAAAACTGTTCGGGCCAGAGAAGAACATAAAATAGGAGGAAGTCTAGACAAGGCCCTAAGAAAAGACTTGTTGGAATGTCTACAGGAGTACCCCGACGTTTTTGCATGGGGACACAATGACATGCCCGGGATCGACCTAAATTCATAAGCCATCGCTTAGCAGTGAACCCATTACATAAGCCAGTAAAACAGAAGAGGAGAATATTCAACCAGGAGCGGTGCGGAGCAATAGCAACCGAGGTGGAAAAGTTGCTGAAATCCGGTTTCATCAGGGAAGTAAAATACCCAGAATGGGTGTCCAACGTGGTACTGGTGAAAAAGTCTAACGGAAAGTGGAGAATGTGCGTAGATTTCACCGACCTCAACAAAGCATGTCCAAAAGACAGCTTTCCCCTCCCAAATATAGACCAACTGGTAGATACAACAGCCTGCAAGGGCTGCTAAGCTTCATGGACGCCTTCTCAGGATACAATCAAGTCAGGATGCACCCTGCAGATGAGGAGAAGACCACCTTTATTACTGACCAAGGACTATACTGCTATAAAGTAATGCCTTTCGGATTGAAAAATGTAGGGGCAACTTTCCAGAGACTGGTGAACAAAGTCTTCAAACCGCTCATCGGCACGACCATGCTGGTATATGTCGACGACATGATAACAATGTCCGAGGAACCAAGAGACCATGTAACCGACCTGAAGAAAACTTTGAACTCCTGAGGAAACACAGTTTAAAGCTCAATCCAGAGAAGTGTGCATTCGGGTAGCCTCGGGAAAGTTCCTGGGCTACATGGTAAGTTCACGAGGCATTGAAGCAAACCCGCAAAAGATACAGGCCGTGCTAGACCTGAAGTCTCCCCGGACAGTTAAGGAAGTGCAAAGCCTTACAGGAAGAATCGCCGCACTCAACCGGTTCATCTCACGAGCAACCGACAAGTGCCATCATTTCTTCAAAGTCATCAAGAAAGCTCAAAAGGGGTCGACTGGACACCCGAGTGCGAAGAAGAAGCCTTCCAGCACCTAAAACAATACCTGGCACAGCCCCCTCTCCTAGCCAAAACCCCCCAGGGGAAACACTGTATCTATACCTGGCCGTCTCGAAGCACGCAGTAAGCTCGGCACTGGTACAAGAGACCGACCACGTCCAGAAACCAGTTTACTACGTCAGTAAAGCCCTGCTGGACGCAGAAACTCGATACCCCACACACGAACTCGTCGCCCTATCCCTGGTCACCACAGCTCGGAAGTTACGACCCTACTTTCAAGCCCATCCGATCAAAGTATACACGGATTTTCCCCTGAGACAAATCTTGCAGAAACCGGAGGCCTCAGGGAGACTGATGAAGTGGTCAGAAATGCGAGTACGAAAAAGCAAGAAACAGACAATAAAAGGAAGAAACAGACAACTATAGAACAGCAAGGGCAAGCAGGACTTCATAGCAGAACTCACAGAACCGCATGTCTTAGCCGTAGAAGAAGACAGGTGGGAAATGTCTGTAGACGGGTCCGCAAGCTCGCACGGATACGGAGCAGGGGTAGCACTAAAAAGTGAGAAAGGAGAAGAAATACTGCTCGCCCTCAAATTCGCCTTCAAAACTACAAACAATGAAGCAGAGTACGAGGCGATACTGGCCGGACTAAGGCTGTGTACGGTAGTAGGAGTCCGCAATGTAGTGATCAGGAGTGACTCTCAGCTAGCAATACAGCAGCTGAAAGGAGATTTTCAAGCCAGAGAACCAGCCATGGTAGCTTACTTAGCCGAAGTAAAGAAGTGGGTGGGGGAGAAAGTGGGAAACGTACTCTTCGAACAGGTCGGACGAGAAGACAACTGCGAAGCAGATTCCCTGGCCAGGCTTGCCTCTTCAATGAAGACAGAAAACCCCAGGGTAATCCCTCTTATATACCTCCAAGAATGAAGCATAGGGGAGACAGAGGTGGATGTACTAGAAGAAGAAGACAAAGATTCATGGATGCAACCGATCAGGAGGTACCTGGAAACAGGAGAAACCCCAAAATAAAAAGGAGGCCAGGAAGCTGAAGTTCAAGAGCACCAAGTTTTCCCTAATTGGGGGAGTACTCTACCGGAGAGGATACACCGTACCCCTCCTAAGATGCTTAGCACCAGAAGAAGCAGACTACGTGCTCAGGGAGATTCACGCAGGCATCTGCGGAAGCCACGCCGGGGGAAGATCAATCGCCTTCAAAGCCTTGAGGCAAGGATTTTACTGGCCAACCATGCACGAGGATGGCGTGAAGATAGCACGGAAATGCGAGGGATGCCAAAGAATGCCAACCTCCACCATCAGCCGGCAGAACAGCTGACCACCATATCCAGCCCTGGCCCTTCGCACAGTGGGGGCTAGACATTATAGGGCCGATGCCGAAAGGACGAGGTCAGGCGAAATATGCAATCGTGGCCATAGACTACTTTACCAAATGGGTAGTAGAAGCAGAACCATTGTCCACCATCTCAGAAAAGAAAGCCACGGAGTTCCTAAAGAGAAATATAATTTGCCGGTTCGGAATCCCCCAGGCAATCATCACCGACAACGGAAAGCAATTCGACAGCAGGGATTCAGAAAACTTTGTGAAGACCTCCAGATAACCTTAAAATTCGCCTCGCCGGCCCATCCCAAGTCGAACGGGCAGGTTGAAGCCACCAATAAAACCATCAAGTCAAACCTGAAAGCTCGGCTCGGATCAAGCAAAAGCCTATGGGTCGAGGAGCTACCAGAGGTACTGTGGGCACACCGAACGACCTTCAAGGACTCAATAGGAGAGACACCCTTCTCCCTATCATACGGATGTGAGGCCGTCATCCCGGCAGAGATCGGAATATCAACCCACCGGGTCCGTCACTTTGAAAACGAACGGAACGAAGAACTTATCAAAAATCACCTCGACCTGATCGAAGAAAGAAGAGAGCAGTCAGCAGTAAAAGCAGCCATCTACCAACAGAGAATGGCCCGATTCTACAATAGGAGAGTTCGGACCCGCTCCTTCCGGCCAGGTGATCTAGTGCTAAGAAAAGTGACTCTGAACACCCGACGACCTGAAGAGGGTTCGTTAGGTGCCAAGTGGGAGGGACCTTACAAGATCACTGAGATAGTAAGACCAGGGGCCTACATCCTGGAGCATCCGGACGGCAAGAGATTGAAGAAACCATGGAACGTCGAGATGTTAAGAAAGTATTTCCCATGAAGATCAACTTTCATCCTTCTATTTTTCTTTTTTGCAGAAGCCGGACAAAACACCGAACCAGAACAACTGTTGTAAAAAGGGCGGTCCACCCCCAAACATGAATAAAAATTCCTTTTTTGACGAAATCCTTTAAATTCGAAAAAACGACGGATCGGTGGCTGGATTTCATTCCGCTGAGGCCGCTTGTTTACTCAACTCGGGGTCGGGCGATGTCCCACCGAGTCTGTCTTTGGACTGGGGACGTAACATTCCCCCAGGGCCAAGAGATTCAAACAGCTCGGGGCGGGCGATGTCCCACCGAGTCTGTCTTTGGACTGGGGACGTAACATTCCCCCAGGGCCAAGAGATTCAAACAGCCTCGAGGTCGGGATGTCCCCCGAGTCTGTCTTTGGACTGGGGACGTAATTCATTCCCCAGGGCCAAGTGATTCAAACAGCTCGGGGTCGGGCGTTTCATGCCCCCCGAGTCTGTCTTTGGACTGGGGACGTAACATTCCCCCAGGGCCAAGAGATTCAAACAGCTCGGGGTCGGGCGACGATGTCCACCGAGTCTGTCTTTGGACTGGGGACGTAACATTCCCCAGGGCCAAGAGATTCAAACAGCTCGGGGTCGGGCGATGTCCCACCGAGTCTGTCTTTGGACTGGGGACGTAACATTCCCCCAGGGCCAAGTGATTCAAACAGTCGGGGTCGGGCGATGTCCCACCGAGTCTGTCTTTGGACTGGGGACGTAACATTCCCCCAGGGCCAAGAGATTCAAACAGCTCCTCGGGTCGGGCGATGTCCCACCGAGTCTGTCTTTGGACTGGGGACGTAACATTCCCCCAGGGCCAAGTGATTCAAACAGCTCGGGGTCGGGCGATGTCCCGTCCTGTCCCACCGTAGTCGTCTGGACTGGGGATGTAAGTTCCCCCAGGGCCAGAGATTCAAACAGCTCGGGGTCGGGCGAGTCCCACCGAGTCTGTCTTTGAACTGGGGACGTAACATTCCCCCAGGACCAAGTGATTCTAATAGCTCGGGGTCGGGCGATGTCCCACCGAGTCTGTCTTTGGACTGGGGACGTAACATTCCCCCAGGGCCAAGTGATTCAAACAGCTCGGGGTCGGGTTACGTCCCACCGAGTCAGCCGCTTCGGTCTGGGGAGGTAACATTCCCCCAGAACCCAAGTATCTCGCTCAGCTCGGGGTCGAGATACGCCCCACCAAGTCAGCTCTCCGGACCGGGGACATAATATTCCCCCGGGTCCAAATGCCTCACTCTTCACAGGGTCAATCCAGACCCCTCTAACTCGTGCTGACCCCTGATGGGCCTTAAAATTGCAATGATGGCAAGAAGCATAAAAAGAGAAGAAAAAAAGAAAGAAATAAACAGACATAAATGCATAAATGTATATAAATACAAGTTGTAATATTATTACACAAGAAGTTAAAGTGTACATAGGGCCCCGGTAGGGTTACCCTTTCTCATTCATCCCGCGCAGGGGGCAGGAACTTCTTCCTCAGTTGGCTCAAATGGCGGAAGGAGCGGCTCGGCATCAGAAGGAGGAGCTGCTGACTTCGGCATCAGGAGGAGGAGCTGCGACTTCGGCATCAGGAGGAGGGATCTCAAGGCAGTCCTCGTCCACGGCAGGAAACCCCGATCCTTCTTCAGAAGGAACCTCAGGAGCCAGAATGACCGAGATGGGGGCGGGATCCATCACCTCCTCGGGTGGGGGAGGGATCCACTTTTGAAAACTTTTCTCGGATATGTCCCCCTTACAGTAACTGATGGCCGCGTAGATAGGGTCCATATTCAGGCTCGGCAGCACCATCGTATCATCTCGGCACAGT
>SKCR01042549.1:0-57509 GCA_019454045.1 Zanthoxylum bungeanum
TGCAATTAAATCGTGCACATTTAAAACAAACACCCATTTGCTTAGCTCTTCGTTTCTTTGGATAGGTGCTTCTTCCAAAACCAGGCAGATGTGAAATAAAAGAGTCAGAAGACTCACCTGCCAATCGGACTCGTGCTTCAATTACCCAACGAATATCATTAGGAACACCGTGAATTGTCAGTAACCTCATCTGTTCCAAGCGAGCTTTGTAAACTTTCATTAGAGATTTTTGAGGGAGAGAAGGAAATTGCTTGCGAAGATTTGCGAGAGCATCTTCCATTTTGAAATGACTAATCCTGCAAAAATAAAAACACCAAATCACAATATATACACAAATTGCATGGGTTGCCTCCCTGCTAGCGCTAAGTTTAAAGTCGTCAGCCAGACTTGGCTTCTCGAACGTTAAGCTGGATCTGAAAGTGTAACACTTTTTTTTGTCGCTCAAATGATTCTCCCCAGTAGTGCTTGACACGCTTGTTTTTAACCTTGAAAGTTTTGTTAGCGTCAGGATCATGTATCTCAACGGCTCTATTTGGTAAAACTTTGGTGATCACAAATGGACCTGACCACCGTGATTTTGGCTTCCATGGGAAGAATTTCACCCTTGATTTGTTTAACAGTACCTTCTGCCCTGGTTCCAGTTGTATGCGCACTAACTTCTCATCATGTCTCTTATTGCCCTTTTCTTTGTACAATTTGGCATCCTCAAAAGGCTGATTGTGAAATTCCTCCAATTCGTTGAGTTGGTGGAACTTTTTCTCTTCTGTTGCTTGTAGTGCAAGAATTGCCTCCTTCAGTAAAAAAGATGCTTTATCTTTAGGCTCCACAGGCAATTGACATGTTTTAAGTTTTTCAGTAGAACTTTGCATTGCATTGGAGTTCTGAATGGTACTGTGTATCACATCGATTCTGAAACATTCCTCCTTCTTTTCATCATCTGGGAAATTCATGGCCTTGAAAACATTGAATGTTACTTCTTGGTCCTGTACCCTCATGGTTATTCTCCTTTTTGTACATCAATAATGGTTCGACCTGTAGCCAAGAATGGTCTCCCAAGGATGATTGGCACGTCTGCGTCTTCCTCCATATCAAGGACAATAAAATCTGCTGGGAAAATGAATTTGTCAACCTTGACCAGCACATCCTCAACTACGCCTCTCGGAAATACGAGCGTTCTATCAGCAAGTTGCAGTGAGACTGAAGTTGGCATTGTTTCTCCAATCTGTAATTTCCTGAAAATAGAGAAAGGCATCAAGTTAACACTCGCACCTAAATCACACAAAGCCTTACCAAAGTTATGTTCTCCTATGACGCAAGGAACAGTGAAACTGCCAGGATCTTTCAACTTTGGGGGAAGTTTCCTCTGAATGATGGCACTGCATTCTTCTGTTAATGCTACTGTCTCGTAATCTCCCAATCTCCGTTTTCGTGAAAGAATATCTTTCATGAATTTGGCATAGGTGGGCATTTGTTCCAACACTTCTGCAAATGGAATGTTGATATGCAGCTTTTTGAAGATCTCAGGAACCGAGAAAACTGCTTGTCCAATTTGTTCTTCTGAAGACGTTGAGGAAAAGGTGGAGGTGGAGTGATCTGTTCTTTTTCCTTTGCTTCTTTTTCCTCCATCTGTTGCTTTGTTTCTTTTGGAACTTCCTCAGCAGCTGTTTTGACTCCAACATCTTTGTTAATTTCAGTACCGCTTTTTAACATGATGGCATGACATTGCTCCTTCCCCATGTTTCTTGGATTTGGCTCTGTGTTGCTAGGAATGGTACCTGGCGGTCTGTAACTCTGAGCATTTGCCAGTTGTCCCATTTGATTCTCCAGTGCTTTAATAGAAGCAGATTGACTTTGAATTAATGCTACTTGGGATTGAAACATAGCATCATATCTTGGCGTGAGAGTCGGTTTTGCTTCTATCTTTTTCAAGTGGGTCAACACTTCTGTTATTCCTGGTTCATTTGCTTGCTCCTGGCTTTTGTTCTGTTGCTGGAATTCAGGTGGATAGTTCTACTGTTGGCCTGAATTGTTGCTCCATGAAAAATTGGGATGATTCCTCCACCCTGGGTTGTAGGTGTTGGAATATGGATTGTTCCCTTGTCTGTTGAAATTGCTGACATAATTCACCGTTTCTTCAAGTTGGTTTGACTCTGGTGCTCCTCCATATGGTGAACTTGTGGATCCAGTGATGTTCACAACTTGCGTGCTAAGTGTTTCTAGACATTTTCATATCTGATCCAGCCTGATATTCACTGCTGTGTTTGCTCCAACTTCATAAATTCCTGCAATTCTTTGGATCATGCTCCTTTCTGTTGGCCACAAGGAATTGTTGTTGGCCATTTCTTCGATTAGGTCCCAGGCTTGATCTTCTCCTTTTGCCATCAAGGCTCCTCCAGCAGCAGCATCGATTGTGGTTCTCATTATTCCAGAAAGTCCATTGTAGAAGGTCTGAACTTGTAGCCACTTTGGAATCTCATGGTGAGGACATTTCTGGAGTAAATCTTTGTACCTTTCCCAAGCTTCGCAGAGGGATTCTGAATCTTGTTGTACAAAGGATGTGATGTCATTCCTCAATTTTCCGGTTCTGGCTGGTGGAAAGTACTTTGCAAGAAATTGGTGGCTAAAGTGTTCCAAGTTGTGATAGAACCTGCTGGTAGTGAATGTAGCCAAGCTTTAGCTCTGTCCTTCAGGGAATATGGAAAAACTCACAGTCTCATTGCTTCTTCTGATGCTCTGTTGTAGTTAAAAGTGCCGCAAACTTCCAGGAAGTTGCTGATGTGGGAATTAGGATCTTCAGTTGCAGTCCCCCCGAACTGAACTGACTGCTGAATCATCTGAATGCATGTTTTGATGTCACACGCATTTGCTGGTAAGGGAGGAAGTACAATACAGGAAATGAGTCTGTCAACCACCGGAATGGTTCTGTCTCGAATGGGAATTGGTGGTGCAACGTTCAAAGGTTCAGGTTCCATGTTGAATAAAGCTTCTTGGCCCTCTCGCCTTTCCCTTCTCAACTGTCTGATGGTTCTTCAATTTCTGGGTCAAGCGGTCGGAGTTCAAAGCTTCTGGTTCGTCTCATGAAGTTTCTGAGAACCTGAAACACAAGAAAACAAAAACAATAAGTAAAAAGAAATTAGATACAAGTAACGTATCTAACCCCTAAACTAATAGTAAAAGATAAATAAGTCCCCGCAACGGCGCCAAAAACTTGACCGGCGTAAACACACACGTATAACGCAAGCGCACGTATCGTTCAAGTAGTATAAAAATATCGATCCCACGAGGACTTAATATCTAATCTATTAATTTTATGAGGTCCAATGATTACTAGTATCTAACAGGTTGTTTGATTGATTTGAAATGGTGACGATTCTAAATTTAAAAACAAGTAATAACATTGTTCGAAAGTAGATTTTAAGAAAATTAATATTAAAAACTATTCAGGGTTGTGATTTCTTCCAATATCATTTTAAAATGAAGTGGTTATCTTAAAGTTGGGTAATATATTGATTTATTAACCTGGAACACTAAATTATGTGTAAGCCTCTGTCGATGGTCAGACATAAATACCCAGTTTAACCCAATTGAACCATATGTCTATGTCAACCAAATTATCTGGATTCATTAAGTTTAAGTTCCAATTATGGCTACCCCCGCCCACAGGTATATTCCTATCCTGTAAGGAAATCTATTAAAGGGTTATCTATCCTCAAGGAAGATCGTGGGCTATTAAGTCTAAGGTCTTAAACTTAAAATCCCTCTGTCTAGTTCATTTTAGATTTACCAGTTCAATTTATTTTAATGGCCAGTTAATAAAAAGCATTAGGATTAAGACTCAATAAATAAACCTTTATATTACCCAAACTATAATTTAACCCCTTATAAACCGGTGATATTGGATTTCATCACAACCCCAGATAACTGGCTTAGTTACGACACATATTTACAGGTAGTAAAAACTTAAATAAAATAAAAGACATAAAGTAAAATACTAAAAATTAAATACTGAAAAGTAAATGCTGAAGTAAATCGCTGAAAAGTAAATTGCTGAAAAGTAAATAAAGTAAAATTACAATAAAAGAAAATGCTGAGGTAAAAGGATCCACTTTTATTACTTCTATTTTAGATATCTCCCTTAATATAATATATTAACTTTGCATGATAATTACCAACCAGCCATATAGGCGGTATCCAGATTAAGTCAAATTAATAATTAATTACCAACCGACCAATCAGGCGGTATCCAGTTTAGTCAGGTTAAAACCAATTTAAATAATTACCAACCGACCAATATGGCGGTATCCTCGTTAAGTCCGGTTTTAACTAGTTTATATATTATAATTAAGGGAGATTAATCTAAATATTAGTAATAAAAGTTTTACCTTTTACCCCAGCAAAGGGGAGTTACCTTCTCATTACTGAAAAGTAAAAACTGAAAATTAAATAAAGAAAAGTATTGTGCGTAAAAGTAAATTGCGGAAAGTAAAAACTGAAAAGTAAAGAAAATAAAGTGCGAAAACGAAAATTAATTACTGAAAGCTATAAATAAACAAACAAGATACAATCTTCTTAGTATTCTTAAGGAATTCCTTAGAAGAAAGTATGAATTTTACAAATGAAATGGCTTGGTATTTATAGGCAAAATTTTACCTCCATCAAATCATCCACCAAATCAATTATTAATTGCTCCACTAATTGCTCCACCAAATCCATTATTAATTGCTCCACTAATCTCTTATCATGTTTGGTGATGATTTGATAATTTTTATTATTTATTTATTAATTTATTTTTGCTTTGAAAATGATTGAAAGTGACTTTAATAATTACACACTACACACTTCTGAATGGTTCATCAATTTCGGGCATGAAATCTTCAGAATTCGAAATTATTTTGTCTTTAAAAGTTGTAGATCTTTGAGTCTTTTTTAATCTGGAACTTGAATCAGCTCAATCCGATATCTGAGTAAAACGTTATGCCTAAAATACGACAGATTCGCAAAACTGGAATTTCCAAAACTGCACTTCGTCAAAACGCCCTTTCAAGTTTCCAATCTCCAAAATTAAAATATCAAGTCCAATAATTGCCCTTATTTGACCCATATTTCGTCCTAAATGATTTCATTAAGTCCTAATATTATTTTATCTGCAAAATAAACTAAAACACATCAAAACGTTCATCAAACCCGAGAAACTAAACAAAATATTAAGTAAAGGGGGCGGTAATATTGATATATTTTCCGCTCATCAATTGTCCACATCCAAACTTGGCCCAACCAACCCCATTAATCCAAATATAACCAAATTATCCCATTTAGTATTTTAGGACTAATTTACATTAATACAATATTCCAAATATTACATTAATCCAATTTAAGTGTAATTAACATAACTAATTAATTAATCTAACATTTCAAAAATATTAATTAATCTAATTAATCATGTTTATCATTCCAATTCATGTCCAACACAAATTGAAGAAAAATCAAGTCTCCAACAACATGCTTCTCACGGCAATGACAAGAAATTAACATCCAATTTGATTCCAATCCAATTAAATCAACATTCAACATATATTTCATGCCATTAACACATCCAAGTGTCAAAATTTAAAAAATCACCATGAGCTATTCTAGGGTAGTATTCGGCCAAGCTAGGGAAATTGGAGAAATTTGATCCAATCAATTTTTCAACAATCCAACAATGCAATCATCATCTAACATCAACCAACAACTCAATTTTAAATTTTCATGCTCCAAGAAAAAAAATCCTAATTAAAGTTTATGAACCATAGATTTCAAAATCATATTTAGCAATTCTCTAGATATAATTGTTAGTCTCAAGACATGCCACAAGATCCTAAATGTGATTTTATGCGTGAAATAAACAAGTAAAGTGGCTGAATCACTTACATTGTATATGGAGAAATTTCAAAAATTTCTTTTGGATGAAGCTCCAAGCTTGTTGTTTGTGTTGTTTGTTCCTTGGGTGAGTTTCCCTATCACCTCAAATGACTCCTCCAAGTGCTAGCTTTCTTAAAATTTTAAAGCAAAAATTTCACCATTAATGGAGAGAAGTTTCGGCCAAGCCAACGGGGGAAGAAGAGAGTGTGTTATGTTTCCAAAACTTGATAGTTGTGTGATTAAAGGAATGCATTAATTAAAGCCAACTATTTCCATCAATAATTGACCATTGATGTAAGTCATTTGGTCCCACCACATTTAAATTCAAAATTTGTGTTGGCTTCCTCAACACACAACTAGACTTGGGCCCGAGTTCGTTTAATTCCGATTAAACGAATTTGTCCTCGCTACATAATTAAATCCAATTTAATTAAATAATTATGCCTCGTAAATTATTACGATAGTCGCTTACGAATTAATTCTATATTAATTCGTTCGCCCGAATTAAAATCCAATTTTAATTTCGTATTGAAATCTGATTTCAATTAATATATCCAATATATTATTTTAGCCCCAAATAAATAAATTAAATAGAAAAATTCAATTTAACTATTAAATTTATTATATCGATTAATTCTAAATTAATCGCATTCTCTCTTCTATACGAATTTAATCCCAGATTAATTCTTGCCGCAATTAATCCCAGATTAATTTTCTCTGTCATAATTAATCCCAGATTAATTCTTTCTGAATCAAATATCATTGGTGAATCTTTGGGAAGCGACCTAAGAGATTCCTGGATATGTTGGCAGTAAATATGGTTATCGGACTATCCGAACACATGCGTACCCCGTACCATGTTCTCATCGATTTACAAGACATGGTTGGCTTCTAGCAAAGCATCGTGCCTACCCAATTCTCCAGAAATATTCACTGAGGAATATCATATGTATCAGGGATAGTAATACTAATATAATGTAATGTGTAATACGATCCGGTATCAAATGTCACATGCTAGGTCTAGGGCTGGCTCTATGTCTGCCCCGTATGAAGCATATATCGGTTCCCGAGTAACTAATCTCTGTAATCGGGAAGTCATGACCTAGTCATACTATCATGATAACTGCATCTTTTAAGAGTACTAGTTTCGTATCCTATGTGACCATCATCTCCATATGACTGAAGTGATACTCCCATCTTGACATCACATCCAATACACTACGATTCTCAGTAAACCCAATACAGGCGTACACAGAACCTGTTAAAGCTCCAGACGACCAATACTAAAGTAAACTGATTGTCGCAAGTAATAGCAACGTAAGTCTCAGGTTAAAGATCGCATACACCTACCCTGATTCGGATTCCCATAGACACATAGTCATACTACCAATGGGATTCCGAGTGGGTCTATCCAGAGCGAACTGTTCCCGGTACAACGGCTAACATAATCTCTTATTACACTTGAATGAGTATCTAATACCTAAATATATATGAACTATGTCGTTAAGCTTCCATAACACGCACAAGTGTAATACTAGTTTATTCCGCATTATCAATGTCCAGTCTCGATAATACTTCGACTAGGGAAATTTAATGATTAAACCGTTCATGGATTAATATTGTCTCATATGTTATTAATCCGATTTAACCATATGGACTTTTATCATTAATATATATCTAAGTAATTTAATTAGAATAATGATAAAATAGTAATTTCCTTTTGTCACAGAGTTAATTTGTATAAAAACACAATGTTCTTTACAAATAGTGATGCTACGGGTCATAATTGTCCAACAGTGACTGCCATCAAAGTGTGGAGGATACCTCATATATCCACAGTGGTATCTCAAGTTGAAGGATCATTATGCTCACTCAACCCGAGAAGATTCTTATTGACGTTAGTGCACCATCTATTAAGAATTTTCAGTGAGTCGTTCAGTGTTTATCCGATATAAATACCTATGTGTCTATACGAGTGTCTCGAGACTCATGGTTCATTGAAAAACCATTAGAATCCAATATTTCAATATATGACATGAACCGATCTCAGCAGGTATACTTACTGACCAAGTAAATGTAAACCTGGACCAAGAACAGTTAAAGAATGATACTTTCATAATACTGCTCAATGTCAGTTGCGACGCTTTTGCAACAGTATCATAACCAATCATTCTATGGTCATTTACGTCATTACCATATAATAAAAGAATTTTTATTATAGAAAATTTTTATTTTATTCATTAATAAAATATATACAAGGGTTTATACAGGGAAATACATAACAAATTGGCGCTCAGAGCACCAACCCTAACAAAATCTCTCACTTGCTCTAGTGCCAATATCGATTGTATCTAATAACCATCGACTCCACATGCTTATCAAATAACTTCGGAGGTATGCCCTTCGTGAGTGAGTCTGCTACATTATCTTCACTGGGAACTTTGCACACAACAATGTCATCTCATGACATAATCTCTCGAATAATGTGGTACTTTCGCTCCATATGCTTCGAATTTTGATGCGCCCTCGGTTTATTTACTTACGCAATGGCATCAGTATTATCACTGTGTAACGGAATCAGATTCTCGATACTCGGGACAACTCTCAGTTTTATGATAACCTTCTTAAGCCAAACAGCTTCTTTTGCATCTTCAGAAGCAGCAATATATTCCACCTAAGTGGTGGAATCAGCTGTAGACCCCTATTTGGAACTTTTCCTACAAACTACACCTCCGTTAAGGGTAAATACGAATCCTGATGTAGACTTTCTATCATCGGGATCCAATTGGGAATCAGAATCCGTATACCCATTAACTTACAGTTCGTTTCCTCTATACATGATAAACTTATCTTTAGTACCTTTAAGATACTTCAAGATATGTTTAACGACCATCCAATGGTCATTTCCTGGATTGGACTGATATCTATTGGTTACACTAACCACGTAGCTAATATCAGGCCTCGTACATAACATGGCCTACATAATGCTACCCAAACATGAAGCGTAAGGCTGATTAGACATTCTAATCTTCTCATCTTCTGTTTGCGGACACGTCTTCTTTGAAAGATGAATATCATGTCTGAATGGTATATTTGTTGTCTTACAGTTAGCAAAATTGTACCTTTCTAAGATCTTATCTATGTATGTTGATTGGGATAACCCAATAAGCTTCATTTCTCTATCCATATAGAGCTTTATACCTAAGATATAAGAAGCTTCACCCAGGTCCTTCATGGAGAAATTCTTACAGAGGTAAGCTTTGACGCTTTGCATCATTCTTATATCATTCCCAATGATTAGGATGTCATCGACATAGAGAACCAAAAATACAATCATACTCCCACTGGCCTTCTGGTATACACAGGATTCTTCTGTATTCTTGAGAAAACTAGAAAATCTAATAATCTCGTCGAATCGAAGATTCCAATTTCGCGAAGCTTGCTTAAGTTCATAAATAGAGTTCTTAAGCTTACAAACCATGCCCGAGGTTTCACTGGATATAAAACCCTCCGGCTGTTCCATATAGATTTCTTCATCAAGAAACCCTTCATCCTAGTCGACACCAGGTCGCTGCGTGTAACCTTTAGCTACCAGTCTGGACATAAAGGTTTCAACCTTTCCGTCAGGCACACGTTTCATTTTGTAAATCCATTTACTACCGATAGGAACAATTCCTTCATGAAGCAGAACCAAATCCCAAACTTGATTCTGATGCATAGAGTCTAACTCTGATTTCATGGCCTCTTGCCACTTCGCGGAGTCGATGTCCAACATCGCTTCTCTATAGGTATAAGGGTCAGTCTCTTCGACTAAGAGAACATCTAGACTCTTTTCTTTTATCAAATACAAGCGTTCATGAGGTCTAGACACCCTTTGGGACCTACGGAGTGTGTGTGATGAAGGCTCATCTATTTGAACTTTAAGTTCCTCCAATGGTTCGTTGGTTCCAGGTTGTACTTCATCAAGTTCAACATGTCTATGATCACCTCCTTCAGACAAAAATTCTAACTCTAGTAATTTTGTGAAGTGAGCTACGAACACATTTCGATGCTCAGTATCATAGAACAAATGTCCTTTCGTATTTGAAGGATATCCAACAAACCTAAACTTTTGCCCTCGAGGCGAACGCTTATCTTGCTGAGTTATCCTAACATAGGTAGGACAGCCCCAAATCTTAACATAATTAAGATTCGGTTTCCTACCGGTCCATATCTGATACGGAGTGGTAGGAACAGCTTTTGAAGGAATCTTATTCAAAAGATGAGCACTAGTTAAAAGAGCATAACCCCATAAATAATAGGGCAAATCTCTAAAACTCAACATCGATCGAACCATATCCAATGAGTCTGATTTCTCCTTTCGGACACTCTATTATGCTGTGGAGTACCCGGAGAAGTATATTGAGGGAGAATCACGTTCTCTTTTAAATAATCGGTGAACTCACCACTCATATAATCACCGCCTCGATCATATCGAAGACATTTAATATATTTACCAATCTGTTTTTCTACTTCATTTCGGAATTCTTTGAACTTTTCAAAGGTTTCCAATTTTTGTTTCATCAAATAAGCATAACCGTACCGTGACATATCATCGGTAAAGGTAACGAAGTATGAAAAACCACTATGAGAAGTATGACTCATGGGACCACATACATCAGAATGTATTAGTTCTAATAAGTCAGCGGCTCGGTGTCTTACACGCGAAAATGGGGCTTTGGTCATTTTGCCCCGAATACAAGATTCACAAGTTGGATAAAGTTCAATGGTAAGATCTTGTATCAAACCATTCCTAACCAACTGGGTTAGGCGTTTCACGCCTATATGGCCCAACCTCATATGCCATAGTTTAGTATTATTTATATCAGATACTTTACGTTTATTAATTCCAGCATTAAAGATATCTTGTGAGGTATGCAAAATGTACTGAACATTATATCTATCATATAAATATAAAGAACGATTCTTAATATTTACATTCTATCCTTCAGTATCTAATACATAAAGTGACACAATATTCGCAACACATCCTGGTATAAAAAAAAAAGTCATACAACAAAAGGCTCCAACTGGGCAGGGGAATCTCGCATAAGCCCACAACAACTGCATCCAGAGAGTCGCCACTCCGAATCACAACTGCATCTCCCCAGATTTTAGCCATCTACTTTCCTTCAGCACCTGCAACAAATTGCAAATGTGAATTGGACAAGCAGAATCCAAAATCCAACTGGACGATATATCTTCACAAACTAATGAGATATCAATAATGGGAAAAATAAAAGTACCTGAAGTATATGCTCTTTCCTTTCTGATCTAGGCCAGGTAATCAGGACAGTTCCTATTCTAATGGCCAATCTTGCTGCAGTGGTGGCATTTATATTCGGCAGCTCTCTTCGGTTTAGTTATCTTACCCTGTGGTGGAAGATTTGTACCCTTCTTTTTCTTATCTTTCTTCTTCTTCCCTTTCTGTTTAGATTGGGAGGAAGCAGGAAGAGCAGTGGGTTTAGGAGGGCAAGTCGGTACTCCCTTCCTTAAATCTTCCTCCGCAGTTTGTAACATCTTATGTAGCTTCTGATAAGAACAGCTAATACCATTCATATTGAAATACATCACAAATTGGCGATATGATGGTGGGAGAGATCCAAGTATGACACTTCATCTTAAAGTGTCATTCAGAGGGAAATTATAGCGCCTCAACTGTTCGATCAAATCAATCAGATGTAGCACATGAGGGCTCATAGCTTGTCTCTCTTCAAGTTTTGCATGGAACAGTTTCATTGCAATTTTATGAACCGAGACCCGTTATTGGTTCATAAAGGACTCTCACAGCCGCATCATCATAGTATATGCGTCAGGCAATCCAAAATATTACCTCTTAAGCTCCAGTGCCAAGGAACTGAGAATATATGATTTGACTCTTCTATCATCATCTCTCCAATTTTGGAGAGTCTCATGTTCCTCTGGTGTTGCATCATCTGCTATGGCAAGTAGCAACGGACCTTCTAACACATATTCTATTTGCTCAGACCCAAGAAAAATTCTTAGATCCAAGTCCCAATCTGTAAAGTTTTCGGCGCCTTTAAGCTTGTTTGTATCAAGTATACGAGCAAAAGGATTAGAAGCAGGTGCCGCCATCGCAAATCTAGCATATAGATAGTGAAAAACGGTTAGCAAACTAAACAGTTTCACATAATATAAAATAAACAAAGCATAAATAGATCATGGATTTTTAATCTAAAAATGCCTCTCTCACTATTACATGCAAGACTGTAATCCCCAAACAGAATGCAAACAAACAATTAATCAAATTAAATATAATATAATAGTGAAAGGTGGATCCCATGAATATATTTCAGCTCACACCTTTGGCACGATCTCGCCTACGTATATTCATTAGATAGACAACTCATTGTCAATCAATCAATAGTGACTCCTGGGTTCCGTTCCTGGTCGTTTCTCATTGTGACAACTTTGGCACATTCACAAGGAGGCGTACCAAGGTTAAACTTGTCAATGATAAATTCAAGATACTTGCGTAGTCCTGACAGCTTTGGCACGTTCAGGATTTCCGTTTTCGCTTGAACTTATCTAGTATCACATATACATCCGGTGTGGATAAATTTCTATCAACTACACCCTCACTGCTTTGGCATGATCTCAGATGCATCCATAGAACAAATATCCACAAACCGTATTGACAAGACGGACCAAGAAATATGCATCCAATACATATTACTATTAAAACCTTATTATTTAGGGATTTTTCGTAAAGATGATACGTATTTAATTTAATCAAATTAAATAAATACAAGTATGTATAAAGTAAGAACATAATTAAAAATTGAATTTAAAGGCATATTCATATCATGTGTCCAGGTTCATACATGCTCTGATACCATTTTTATTGGGGTTTTCGGTGGCAATTCGGGTAAACAAAGCGGAACGCGGAAAATCAAAATTTTCTGATTTCAATAATTTATCTTGGGTAATTATAATTTTAATTACTCAAGACTTAAAAACTGAAATTTTTACCCAAAAATCAGATTTTCCAGTAATTGTCGTTTAGCCCCAAAACTTTATATTTTTGTCATTTTAGTCATAAATTGTCAAATATAATTCTAATTGATTCCAAATCAATTCCAAAATGATTTATACATGTCTAATACATGAAAATACAATTTGAAAATCAAAGAAACTGATTTTCCAGAAATTGCCGAATGGTCCCTATATTTTTAAGAATTTATAATTTGGTCATTTTTATTAAAAACATGTCAAGATCAAATCCAAAAATTCCCAAATTTAATATACATCATATATACATCAAATTACATCACATATATGAAATCCCCAAATTTGGAGTGGGTTATGAACCCTAATTTTACAATTTCAACAAATTGACAAATTAACACCAAATTAATTAAATCCAACACTTTAATTCAATTCACACAACACCAAACAAGTCTCACAATCATAAAACAACTCAAGAACAATTCTAGGTCATTTATGAGTAGCTAAGTAACTCTAGAATGGCAACAACATTATCAAATAATGAAAAGAAAACTTTATTACACCTAATAAGTATTCTTTGAATTCATACATGCTTACATCTTTCTATCAAGCTTCCAACCACCAAAATACATCCACAAAAGAGTAGAGAAGAAACTAAGCTACACATGTTGAAGCCTAGTATGTTGATTTTCCAAGCTTTTTCTTCCTTTTCTCATTTTCTCTCTATCTTTCTTTGTATTTTGATATTAGGGTTCTTGAAATTATGAAACAAAAAAAAAACAAACAAACAAACAAACAAACAAAACAAAACAAAGCAAAGCTTATATATTTTTTTCTATCATTACCGAAAAATCAAGAAAAAATATTAGCCAAGTGTTTTAATTTTATTTTTAAAAAATGGAAAATGATTTAATAATTTATGGTAATAAAACATTAAACACTTTAATGTTTATCACTAATAAAACAATTAAATCATGCCAATTAATCCAATCAAAATTGGCCAATTAATCCAATTAAAAAAATACCATTTAAATTACTTTAAAAGTAAGATATATTTATTATTTAATTAATTTAGTTATTCAACATTTGAATAATCAAATAATTAAATATAAATATCTTAAATATATGTATTATATTTACATTAAATAATTAACATACATATATTAAATATCAAATATCACAATTTGATATTTAATAAATGGCCGAAAGATCCCAAGAACATGTGTTATCGTTTAACCGTTAAACGACTTATAAATAATCAGTATTATTTATAAAAGTTACCCTAGTGCCCTACGAGTATATCTCATTAGCGAGACTCTCTATGTTCAGGCATATCCATCACGAAATCCAATTTTGTGTCCATAATCTACCCACCTGTAAATTATGACGAACACAGATAAAATCTATGAACCATACAGGTCGAGATCACTGCATACGTATAATCCTTCTGTCACAGGTATCCAGATTATCCCAGAGATATAGATATAAACGTCAAATCTCTATAGGTATAATCTCATCGACGATTCTATTAGCAATCTCTTAAATAAAACTTAGAACTGATTTCTACAGTGTACCACGGGCCCATGGATTTAACAGATTGCTAATTTCATAATGGATACATATGCTCTGTACACAGAACTGACGGATCTTATCTTGATACGCACAGGATATCCTGAGGATCAGTCTACACCCAACGAACATGCGGAGGTCTGATCTAAATAGATCAGTGACGTGACTGTCATCAAAGTGTGGAGGATACCTCATATATCCACAGTGGTATCTCAAGTTGAAGGATCACTATGCTCACTCAACCCGAGAAGATTCTTATTGACGTTGGTGTACCATCTATTAAGAATCTTCAGTGAGTCGTTCAGTGTTTATCCGATATAAACACCTACGTGTCTATACGAGTCTCCCGAGACTCATGGTTCATTGAAAAACCATTAGAATCCAATATTCCAATATACGACATGTACCGATCTCAGCAGGTTTACTTACTGAGCAAGTAAATGTAAACCTTGAGTAGGAACAGTTAAAGAAAGATATTGTTATGATACTACTCAATGTCAGTTGCGACGCTTTTATAACTGTATCATAACCAATCATTCTATGGTCATTTACGTCTTCACGATATAATAAAAGAACTTATATTATAGAAACTGTTTATTTTATTCATTAATAAAATATATACAAGGGTTTATACTTGGAAATACATAAGAAATTGGCGCTCAGAGCATCAACCCTAACACTTACTAGGTAATGTTTAATCTTCTCCTAAACTATGTTCATTTGTGTATTAGATGCATGATAACATAGTTTAATGTTGAAATAAGGCTAATCAATTGTGTTAGGATACTTTAAAAGTATAAACACAACATGCTTTATGTATTAGGTCAAAGATGTTCATGTTGGATATGGAACAATTAATAAGAGTTTGGAACTCTAGATTAAAGCTTAAAGTTATGGCTACCATTCTAGAATCACTTGACCACCTTTGGGTGACATAAAATTGTTAATGAGACATTTCTTATTAGGATTCTATTTTGGGTTGTAATTTGATTCAAAGAAATGCATATATATATTTAGAATTTATATATGTTTATTTTATAATAAGTTTTGTGGTTGGTTTTGAAATTAAAATTGTTTTAGGTAATTTTAAAAGTGTTTATGGGTTTTTTTTTTAGAAAATATATTTAAAAAAATATTTTACTGTGTTCTCGGCCATATTGGCCGAGAGTTTGGGGCTGCAGCGCCCATTGCATGCTGCAGCGTGAGCTGCAAGCGTACTAGGTGCGCATGGGTCTGAAAATTTGGATCCGAAATTTTTTAAAATTTATCCGGTTCTTATTTTGAATAGATTTTTCCGGATCCATATTTATTTCTGGTTTTCCCAAAAACACTTGAAAATAAAATATTGTATTTTATCAAATTTAAAAATACACCTATGTTAGATATCCACGGGTTAGACCCACTTCCGCTGCGCGGGGCATCGATCCGACCCTAAGGGTTCCACAAATGTCCCAACATAAGTAAGTTTAGTTGAGTTTCAGCAGATAATAAACGAGAGACAACAACTTCTAATGCAGACAAGGGAGATTTATGTAACAAGGAAGCTCAGCAAGATTCAAAGTCATCAGTAAGGGTCATAAGGAATTGAATTAGCCGCATGCGGTCATGGTATGCCGCATAATTAGTTGCATCAACAGTGCAACTCATAGATGGCTCTGACAGAGGAAGTTGATCCCATATATTCTCCATTTGAGCAAGAAAATTAGTAAGAGACTGACATTTCTCTTGTTTCAAAATATGCAACTTTTCCCATAGTTGATACTGACTAGAGAGATCAGAAGAGGTGTGTCTTAATGCAAGCAGATCCCAAACCTCTTTGGCAGTTTCATAGCGGCCAAATTGATGATGAATGGCTGGAACCGAAGTATTCCGGAACCATGTCAGAATTTGGTGATTCTTACTGTCCCAATCCTCGAGACGGTCAGCGAGCTGACCTTCAGTTTCATCAGTGAGCCGAGTGGGGGACTTGACATCTCCAGTAACATAGCGCCATATTTTTCGACCCTTGAGAAAACTACGCATTCCCTGAACCCAAAGACGATAGTTTGAACCTGTGAGGACGGTAGAAATGGGTTGCATAGCATCTAGTGTAAGATGGAGATTTATTTTGACGATTCTGAGGTTACCTTTGAGTCTGGAATGGTCGAAAATGGTGGAAATGACACTTTGTTGGTCAAAATCGGATACATGGACCAAAATATAGGGTTTCAGAAGTTACGGGAGTCAAAGTGCAATTTCAGAAAAGTCAAGGGGCCAAAATATAATTTTAAGAAAGTACATGGGTCTTTCTGTAATTTACCAGGATTTTGCTGATGTGGCAGACACATGGCACTGACTGTGTGCTGACATGGCGCTGATTGTGTGCTGACGTGGCAATGACTGTGCTGCTGACTGTTCGCTGATGTGGCACTGATTGTGTGCTGACATGGAAATGACTGTGCTGCTAACTGTTCGCTGATGTGCCGCTGACTGTGCGCTGACTGTGCGATGACATGGTGCTGACTGTGTGCTGACGTGGCGCTGACTGTGTGCTGACAGTGTTCTGATGTGGCCGTCTTCAACCTCCAGTAGGCGCATGACACCTCCCTGGACCTCTGTTCAATCACTAGAAAATATCACCGTGTTCGTCTCGACGCGAACAAGCTAATGGTATGCTCAAATTTGATTTTTGACAACTTTCCCGAAACTCGAATTTTCCGAACCGAGTTTCGTTTAATGCATTCTTTAACTTTTGGAAATAACCTAAGCTACTTATGCTATGTGAGAATTTATGAAGAAAATGTGTATTAAGATTCGCTTGAATTTAGAATCACAATGAGAGGCCTTTATATACAACTGTCATATTAAATACACAACTACCAACTACACACTACACAACTACCAACAACCAACTATACAACTAAAAATCAGAAAGAGAAACATTAACGCTAACAGAGATAATAAAAGAAGGGCACCGGAGAAAATCAAAGCAGAAGCTGTTACTGTGACTGTGACTGAGAGAGAAGAAAGCTCACCAAATTGAGTAGGTGAAGAAGCAAAATCTAATATTCATAATAATAATAATAATAGGCTTAATATTGTAGATGAGTTCTTTGATTTCTCCAATGAGGATCCTCTAAACTTGGAGTGGATTAGCAGGTTTGTTTGAGCTTGATAAGTCCTTTAAGTGCTACTTTTGAGGAAGTGTAAACTTTGTTTTCTTTGTGAAAATTTGAAGCAATTCATGAAAATTAATCGAATGTCATGTGAATATTCATAATATATATTGTAAAAATTTTAATCTATAATGAATCTGGCATTATTATTTCATGATGTCTCAGTTCTTTGCTTTGCTGTATAATGTGCTAAAATAGTAAAACAAAGCACTATCCCATGATTAGATAATCATCAACCAAATCATAAATGTAATATAGTGATTCTTCATTTAATAAACATAGGATCTTCTGCTATGCTTGGTGGCAAAAGACTTAAAATTTAATTGTCAAATCTTGATTTTAAGTATAGGGGTGTATTTCTTATAAGAGCATGGACAGCCGAGACTTTTACCTGCTTCGTTTAAGCCCGGATCGGGTGGTTTGGCGACGAAGTTTCCAACGTTTCAAAAAAAAAAATTAGGACCTTCCCCTGAACTGTTGTAGCTGAAATCTTGTACACTGAGTCACTGAGTATCAACTTTATTTTCTTTGCTATAGCCTAATGGTTGTGGAGATTGGGAATCTTTTGTGGTAGAAAGAGTGGTGTGAGAGTGAGACTGCAGCAAAGTGATAACTAAAGTGATCAATAAATGATCAATAAAGTGACGTTGCTTTATTTCTATGCAGACGATAAAACTCTGCATGGCCCGAACCTGAGAATTCTCATATCTATATAATAAAGGAGAATGATGTTGGAGGAAAGAGAGTGTATCCAACGGCTCTCTTTATGTGGCTTAATTGACGGCCCAATCATTTCATTGGTAATTGGAGGAAGAGAGTGAATTGATTGATGGAAAGGGTCAAAAAGTTTCAAATTTTCGAATTAAAAAATAGAACGTTAAAATAAAATCATTTGATTAAAAAAAAATCATTTAATTCTGCAACACTGTGCCATAGGCACGGGCAAATACTGTAACACCGTGCCGTAAGCACGGCCAAATACTGTAACACCGTGCCGTAGGCACGAGCAAATATTGTAACACCGTGCCGTAGGCACAGGCAAAAACTAGTATATATATATATATATATTATAAAAGATTATTATCATTTTACTGTTTTATAAATTGAAAAATAACAAATAGGTAGAAGAAATATTGGAGTGTAATATTTTATTATTCTATCTTTATAAAAATTACATTATACTACTATTATCTTGCATTTTACTATAAGAAATATCGATGTGTAACATTTTAGTATTAATAGTATAATGTAATTTTTATAAAGATATAATAGTAAAATATAAAATTTTATAAAAATATAATAGTAAAATGTAAGTAAGATATTATAGTAAAATATAATTTTTATGAAGATATAATAGTGAAATGTTATACCTCAATACTTTTTCTATCTATTTATTATCTCTCATCTCATTTATGAACAAAGTATTATACTATTATATACTATACAAAAAGAAATTTTTGTAAAGATATAATAGTTGTGAAATAATAATAATCATATTTAATAGCATCAAGAAAAGGAAAAAAAATCTTTTTAGACAATCATATCTTAGATTAGACCCGGTCGGCGGTTCGGTTCCGGTTCAGAACCGAACCAAACCGGCCGGATCCCTGTTCCACACTAAGTGGAACCGAAACGTAAACGGTTGGAACCGAAACCGTCCGGTCAGGTTCTGGTTAGAACCCTAACCGAACCGGTCAGGTTAGAACCATAACCGAACTGGTCAGGTACCAGAACCGATTGGAACCGGAACCTTCCGGTTCCAACCGGTTCGGTTCCGGTTCCGAACCGGAACCTTAGCCGGGTCTATCTCAGATGTGCTTAGTAGACCCCATGTCAATATCAAAAACAACACGTGTTACATAAAAATTCAACAGAGTAGTGTGAATGAAGCAGCTATGATTACTGATTATGGATATTTGATGCAATCTAAGTTTTACTGATCAAACACTATTTTTGGAAACCGACCACTATATTACCTCATCCGGATTTAAACGGAGCGCGTAAAATCCTTGACTGTCACAGACTTTTACAAGAAACGCATCTCCTGAATTCGAACCCAGAACCTGAAGGTTACATTCTGAGCCTTACACCACCAAACCACGCCCCTCCGAAACTTAAATGATCAACACACTAAACATTAAACTCATATAAAATGCTCATAAAAAACACCGTTTATTTTGCAAGACACATCAAACTGAATTTGCAACATCAGGGTAGTTCAATGTTCCCACGAAACAAATAACCTAAAAGCAGTTGATGTATTGTGTATATCACCTGTAGACAACAGCACTATGCAACTTTAATAATGCAACAACCAGCTTATCAAATTGGCAGGGCATCTACAGCCATTACTGCATAAAGTTTCCGATTTACAATTCCATATAGCAAGCCCTAACTCTTGTCTGCCGGCTTATCTATTTACCATGTTGAACAATTATGACCCATAGCATCACTATTTGTAAAAGACATGGTATTTTTGTACAAATTAACTATGTGACAAATGAAATTGCTCTTTTATCATTTTGTAATTGGATTACTTGGATATATAAATGATAAAAGTCCATATGATTAGTACCGGATTAATAAGATATGAGACAGTATTAATCCACGAAAAGATTTAATCATTAATATCTCTAATCTTAGTATTATCGAGACTGGATATCGATAATGCGGAATAGACTAGTATTACACTTGTGCGCGTTATGGAAGCTTAACGGCATAGTTCTCATATATTTAAGTATTGGATACTTATACAAGTGTGATAGGAGGTTCTGTTAGCCGTTGAACCGGGAAGAGCTTCGCTCTGGATAGACCCCTCGGAATCCCATTGGTAGTATGACTATGTGTCTATGGGAATCCGAATCAGGGTAGGTGTATGTGGCTCAGTAAACCCAGAAGAGGCGTACACAGAACCTGTTAAAGCTCTGGACGACCAAAACCAAAGTATACTGATTGTCGCAAGTATTAGCGATGCAAGTCTCAGGTTAAGACGAATCGTAGTGTATTGGGTGTGATGTCAAGATGGAAGTATCACTTCAGTCATATGGACATGATGATTACGCAGGGATACAAAACTAGCACTCTTAAATGCTGCAGCTATCGGGATAGTATGACTAGGTCATGATTATTCGATTACAGAGACTAGTTGTTGTTGATCTGATATATGCTTCGTACAAGACAGACACAATTCCAGCCCTAGGCCTAGCATGTGACATCTGATACTGGATCGTATTACGCAATACATTGTATACTATGCCTGATACAGATTATATATTCCTCGTTGAATATTTATGGAGAATTGGGTAGGCACGGTGCTTTGCTAGAAGCCAACCATATCTTGTAAATCAGTGAGAACATGGTACGGGGTACGCACGTGTCGAATGGTCCGACAACCGTATTTACTGCCAACATATCCAAGGATCTCTTGGGTCGCTTCCCAAAGATTCACCGATGACATTTGACTCGAACAGAATTAATCTGGGATTAATTATGAGAGAGAAAATTAATCTGGGATTAATTTCGGCAAGAATTTATCTGGGATTAAATTCGTCAAGAAGAGAGAACGCGATTAATTTGGAAATAATCTGCAAAATAAATTTAATAGTTAAATTGGATTTTTCTATTTAATTTATTTAATTGGGATAAAATAATATATCAGATATATTAATTGAAATTGGATCTAATACGGAATTAAAATTGGATTTTAATTCAAGCGAACAAATTAATTTGGAATTAATTCGTAAGCGACTTTCATAATAATTTTGCGATGCATTATTATTTAATTAAATTGGATTTAACTATTTAGCGACGGAAAAGTCATTTAGTCGGATTAATCGAACCGGGCCCAAAGTATATTGTGTTAGCCAACTTGAATTTGGAATTTAATTGGGTGGGACCCACAACTTACATCAACTTTTTGACAAGTGATGGAAGTGGTTGGCTTGTATTTAATTCTCTTTTTCCAACACAATAACTAACTTTTTGAAAGTTAAGTCAACACACATTTTTGGATTAGTTTGGAACTATTCACTTTCTTCATATTCTCTCTCTTGGCCGAAACTTGCTTCTTCTTGGAGGAGAAAATTTTGTTTCAATTTTGTTCAAGCTAGCACTTAAATGAGTCAAAGAAAGGTGATAGGAAAACTCACCCTTGAGTTTGGAATTCATTTTCAAAGCTTGGAGCTTCCAACATCCAACAAAAGTTTTGAACTTCTCTACCGATCAATGTAAGTCTTCCGTAACTTATTTTGATTTTATTCACACTAGAATCATGTTTAGGATCCTTGGCAAGACTTAGAGACACTGACAATGGTATCAGAGCCACCTAAACTTGATTTTAAATTCTAGGGTTCTAAACTTTAATTTGGGGATTTTGCTTGGAGTATGTATTTTCCTAAATTGATTGTTTGGTTGTGTTTATATGATGATGAATTGGATTTGTGCATCTTTGGATTTGAGAAAAATTGATTGGATCAAAAATCCCCAATTCCTTTAGCATGGCCGAATGCACCCTAGAAAGTGTTCATGGTGATTTTTTGAATTTGACAATTGGATATGTTAATTGGCATGAAATTGAATGTTAATTGTTGATTTAATTGGATTGAAATCAAAATTTGATGTTAATTTCATGTATTGCCGTGAGCTTGAGCATGTTGGAATGAGTTGATTTTGCTTCAAATTGGGTTGGACATGAATTGACTAATTTAGCATGATTAATTGGATTAATTAGTGTTTTGGAACATTAGATTAATTGATTAATTGTGTCTATTACACTTTAAATTGAATTAATGTGTTTTTGGAATAATATGTTAATTTAATTTGTTATATTTGGGCTAATGGGCTTGGTTGGGCCAAGTTTGGTTTTGGACAATTGGATTGGATCCAATTGGGCCTAAAACCATTTCCATAAAGTCCAAATATTACTATTGGGCCTTTAAAAATTTAATTGGGCCTAATGGGCCTAAATTATTTTTTGGCATAGGGTGATTCCAAATTGGGCCTTGGCATTTTGGGTTTGATCCATTATGGCCAAAGCCCATGCCTAAAGAATTAATTGAAAGCCCATTGGATTTTAATTGAATAGTATTGGATGCTAATTGGGCCTTTGAGACCCATTAGTATTGGATTTGGAATCCAAGTCTAAAAGGCACTAAAATAAGTGTAATTATTTAATTTGGAATTAAATATGAATTAGTATTGGATACAATTTAAAATTGGATTTAAAATTGTAGTTCGATATAATTCAAGAATACTTACTTTGAGTATTTATTCTTAAACGAGTTAGGCTCGCGCAAATCAAATAGATGTATAAACATTGGATGGTCATTAATTAAAGATTAATTGATTGGATTAGATTGATTGAACAACATGCTTTGTGTGAATACTTGGATGTATTTATATGAATAATGTATATCGGGTGGTGTAGGCACTGCATTTTTGCATGTGAGTCCCTATGATGAGTCTCATTTGGAGACACTACCTTTTAAGTCGAGGAAGTTGCGGGAAACGGTCGTCGGAAGGGAATCGGTATTTCGTTAGATTTTTATTCGCTTGTTTAGCTCCAGGCTCACTCGTTGGACCTCTGTTTTAAAGCACATTTAGCCTAAAAACACCGCAAACCATTTAACCTTAGCCCAAGCCCACCACCTTGGCCCACACGCCCAATGCCCTTAAAATACAACCAAATTAATTAAATCATACAACCAAATTAAATAAAATATTAATTAAATCAAATAAAATATTAATTAAATCATATACCAAATTAAATAAAACATTAAATAAAATCATGCCTAATTGAAATCAATCAACAAATTATATTCTTAATTAAAAATATTGTATTCCTAACTTAACAAATATCATGCATAAACAATACAAATTAAATATACTAACTTCCTAATCTAGCCAAGACATGTCTCCAACCAAATAATTGATTTTCCTTCTGTGACACTAATTGGTCTCCTTCCTATTCAAATCCATGCAAACCCTAGCTTGTCACTATAAAAAAAGAGCACAAACTTCAACCTTTGCTCCGACCACACGCACGACAAAGACCAAAAAAAATAAACCCTAATCACGTCTCTGACTCTCTCCCTCTCGGCAACAAACAAACCAAAAAAATAAAAATAAAAAGTCTCGGCCCTCAATCTCTCATCAAAACCTGTACGCACAGACCCCACGTTGAAGCCACAAATATGTTGGAAAATTAGTGTCATTAAACAGTAATATAAACATGCAAATCAAACAGATCAAACTACCAAAAGTGGATCTAGATGCAAAACCCTAAAACCAGTAAACTTGAAGACAAACCAGAAAATGGAGATTACAGAATTGTCCAATTCGAGATGATCTCTGTCCTCAAGAACTTATTGGCCCGTCACAGGTGCTATACGGTTTCGTATTGTCAACGTTCTCCCAGGATTACTTGGATGCTACTTGTACAAGGAGCATGTTGGATAATATGACCCATAGCGTCACTATTTGTACAGATCATAGTGTTGTTGTACAAATTAACTATGTGACAAGGAAATTGCACTCTCATCATTTGTGATTAGATCACCTTAGATATATAAATGAAGAGAGGTCCGTAAGATTAGTTCCTGGATTGAGATGATATGAGACAGTATCAGTCCAAGAAGGATTAATCATTAAATATCCCTAGTCGTAGTATTATCGAGACTGGACATCGATAATGCGGAATAGGCTAGTATTGCACTTGTGCGCGTTGTGAGGGCACAACAGCATAGTTCTCATATATTTAAGTATAGGATACTTATGCAAGTGCGATAGGAGGTTGTGTTTCACTGATGGTACGGGAAACAGCTTCGCTCTGGATAGACCCATCGGAATCCCATTGGTATTATGACTATGTGTCTATGGGAGTCCGACATCAGGGTAGGTGTATTTGGTCTTAACCTGAGACTTACACCGCTAATGCTTACGAAAATCAATATACTTTAGTTGAGGTCGTCCAGGGCTGTAACAGGTTCTGTGTACGCCAATGCTGGGTATATTGAGAATCGTAGAGTATTGGGTGTGATGTCAAGATGGAAGTATCACTCCAGTCATAGTGGAGATGATGTCACGCAGGATACGGTATTAGTGCTCTTAAGTGCTGGCCGGCCATCGGGATATTATGACAAGGTCATGTATATCCGATTATAGAGACTAGTTACCAGACATCCGACATGTGCTTCGTACGGGGCAGACACATATCCAGCCCCAGGCCTAGCACGTGACTATCCGATACTGGGCCGATATACACAATACTTAGTAGACTACGCCTGATATAGATCTTAGATATTCTTATAAGAATATGTCCGGAGAATTGGGAAGACTTGGTGCTTTGCTAGGAGTCGACCTTGTCTCGTAAATCGGTAGAACGTAGTACTTGGTACGTACGTGATTCGGATACTCCGACGACCGTATTTACTGCCAACTTATCCGGGGATCTCATGGGTCGCTTCCCGATAATGCACCGATGACGCATAACTCGCACTCATAAATAATCCGGGATTATATAGAAGAGAGAGAAAATTAATCTAGGATTAATTACGGAGATATTTTATCTATGATAAAATATCGTCTAAAGAGAGAGAATGATTAATTTGGAATTAATCGGTAAATTATATATTCGATATATTAAATGAAATTAGATTTCGACGCGGAATTAAAATTGGATTTTAATTCGGGCGAACGAATTAATTTAGAATTAATTCGTTAGCGACGTGAATAGTGAATTCGCTAGGCGTAATCATTTAATTACGACGCGACGGAAAAATCGCTAATTGGGAATTAGCGAACCCGAGCCCGAGTGTGATTGCGAGCGCATTCGTATTTCGAATTCGAGTGCGGCAACGCAAGTCACATCAAGCGTCAAATCATTCGTCACATCAAACGTCAAATCAAAAGTCACTTTGAGTGATGTGATTGATTGATGTGATTGAGTTGATTGATTGATAGACACACATTAAGTCACTTTAATAAAGTAACATTGAATAGTGATGGGTGTTGTTGGAATAGTGATTGGTGGTTGTGTAATTGATTTCCATTTACTTTATTTGATAAATTAAAATGGTAAATGCTTATTAATTTTTAAAAAAATATATAAAGCATTTTTGTAATTCAATTACTAACTCAACCATAACACTTCTCATTTTCTCTCCATCAATACACGCCCAAGGGGCTGTTTATCTTTCTTCTTCACAGCTCACTGCCGTGAGCTTCAAGGGAGGCAATGAGTGGTTTTTGTTTCAAAAACGCAAGTGCTAGCACACTTACGAGACTTGCGAAGGTGGTAGGGAAGTTCACCCATGAGGGGGATCCGTTCGACGAAGCTTGGAGCTTCACGAAAGACCATTTTCACGCCCAAAACAGTGAGCAAATTCACTGCAGTTCACGCCCATTGCAGTGAGGATTTTCAAGTTTTGTTGCTTGCCGCGTCTCTCAACCGATCGATGTGAGATTATTCCGCTACCTCCGTTGATGTGTTCACACATGTATTTCATGTTTTCTTTGATCTTGGGACCTAGAAACAAACCTAACAATGGCATCAAGAGCTATAGGTTCAAGCATGAAAATGTAGGGCTTAAAATTGGGTATTTTGTATTTAAGCATGATTTTGTGAAATTGGATGATTGAGCATGCTTAATATATGTTGAATTGAAGATTGATTTGATCAATTCAGAAAATGTGATTGGATCAATTTTGCCCAAAAATGTTAAGTTGGCGAATATGTATGGTGTTGGAATTCTTGGAATTTTTCATTATTAATTCATTAGATGAGTTGTAATGAAGTAGGATGATGTTGATTTGAGATTTAATTGGATAATTTTGAATTGAACAAAAACCCCTAATACCTTCACCTTGGCCGAATCTACATTGCCCTATAAAGTCTTGGATTTTTGATTTTTGAACATTAGATGTATTGGAAATCATTCGGGAAGTTAATTAGATGTCGATTGTGGAATTAATTGGATTAAATTCAAATCGGACAAAAATTACTCCCTAGGCCGAGACTTAGAAGCATGTAAAATGGGTTTGATTTTCATTAATGTGTTGGACATGTGATGATGATAATGAACATGATTAATTGGACTAATTTAGTGTTTTAGAATATTGATTTGGGTGATTAATCATGTAATGCACTTTAGGTAATTAAATTGCGAAATTGGATTTGTGTAATTTAATGAATTAGGCCTTTAAATTGGATTTGGGCTTATTAAGTTGTAATTGGGCTTATTGGGCTTGATTTTATCAAGTTGGGTTTAGGCCAAGTGGATTGGATCCAATTGGGCCCAAAACCTTAACCATAAAGCCCAAATGCGACTAATGAACCTTTAAAGTTTAATTGGGCCTAATGGGCCTAAATTGATTTCTGGGCTTATGGGGTTACTCCTTGATTGGGCTTTGGTTGCCGAAGCCCACGCCTTAAAGAAATTAATTAAAGCCCATTAGACTTGAATTGAATTGACGTTGGACGTTAATCGGGTTTTGAGACCCGTAGCGATTAAATTTGGAATTTAAGTCGTTAAAGGTTTATTAAATAAAGTGTAATATTTAATTGGAATTGAATAGTGAATTAGTATTAAATACATACTAAATTAGATTTAATGTTGTAGTTTAATTTAATTCATGAATTCGAACTTTGAGTACTTATTCGCAAAAACGAGTTTGACTCGAGCAAAATCAAATCGTTGTTTGAACATTGGATGATCACATAATTATCAGATTAATTAATTTGATTAGATTGATTGATAGCATGCTTTTGTGTGAATACGTGGTTGTGATGAATGAATAATGTATATCGGATGGATATTAGTCGGGTGGGGGCAATTTTGGAAATTGTTGTAATAAATTCGATTTATTAAATTGGACCTGAGTGTGCCTCCAGCCTATCACCTCTATTCTCTTTGTATTCTCTTCTCACCTATTCCCCTAAATGTAAATGAGGTTTCTTTAGAAGTGTAGTGTAAGGGGTAGAAGTAATACAAGTGCTAGCTTGAGTGAGAAAGGGAGAGATTTGATCTAGGATCAATGTGTTAAGTATCCATCCACATATCATTATTACTTTATTTCATATGCGCTTTATTATGTATTTAGAATGCATGTTTAAGGGTGTATGATGATGAGACCTAACAAAGATAATTAAATTGGTAGCCAATTTGCACGCGAAAACCCCTCAATAAATATCATGCGTTTTTTCCTTCTATTGAGTGATTCTTACTCAAGATCCTAGATTGGCATGGGTTGTTGGCCAAAGTCAAGCCCTTGTCTGTCGAAGATGTGTTTGAATCACGAGGCTTTGTTCCATATTGGTGTCTTGTCCAAGTTTTGATTTGTTGGCCAAAGTCAAGACCACTTCTTGTCCAACGACATTGATTACGAAGCTTCCATGGTCAATGGGTCCGCGCTTGACTGGGATCATTAGGTTTGTTGTGCCAAAGCCAAGGCCTAGTTGATTCAGAGGAAAAAGGTTAGGGTATATATTAGATATATAGGCATATATAAGATATATGTTTCGTACTTGGATGTCCACCTACTGGATCTAGGAGTTGGATGAGATCCAATTGATCTTCGAGATCTACCTAGTTAATTATCATACAATTTGTTGGCCAAAGTCAAGATTGTGTGATATTTAACGGGATCCTAGCCCACTAGGAAACACGGTTTCCCGAGTACTCGACAGAGGGTTAGAGGCTCGATGAAAAATAGTGGGAGGCAAGAATTGAATTTGCAATATTCGTTCAATTACTCGCAATACGCGCTCATTCAAATTATTTCGTCGTAATATTAAATGTTAGTTGGACTAATATTTAAATTGTTGTTTTAATAAACAATTGGACTGTATTATAGTTGATTATATATAATTGGATTATATTAATCAATATATTTGAATTAATTAATTTCAGTTTACAGTTGATTTTATTATTGGATTATAGTAATCAATGTAATTGAGGTTAATTAATTTGGATTATATTTGATTATATAGTTGGACTATTATAATTATATAATATATAGTACCACTAATCGTTGATTAAATAGTTGAACTATTGTAATCAAGATAAAATTGAAAAATTGAATATTAAAATATAATCTTGATTAAATGTTTTAAATGATTTAATTTTCAAATTGGGAACAAAATAATAGGTTACTTTATTTGATAAAATAACTTATTGAACCTAAGCCCAAAATTAAGCAAATAAGTAGAGCGTAAATCTTTGGAAGATTTATGTGATGATGACTTTAGTGCTTAATTTAACATACTTGTCAAAAATATATGTTTAGATTTAATAAGTATTAAAATTGCAATAAATAATTCTTGGAGAATTAATTGACTATTCTAGAGGAGATAAAGTCAAAGTTTGCAATTGGGCATGTAGCACGAGGTGCACATCGTTTCGATATTCTAAAAACCCAAGGCTTGGCCTAAGGTTCCTGAAATATTGAAAAGGATAATTGACATATCCCAAAGTGATACCATTTGGATATGGCAGACACGAAGGAATTAAAGAAAGGGCAAGGCTCTGACTTTAAAAAAAAAAAAAATGTTTGTCAAAGTTATGTTCATAACTAGTATTGAAATTAGATTTTAAATGCTTAGTGTGGTACATAAAATATATGTATTGATGTTCAGAATCTTCTTTGAGCAGGATACTGACTTCAAGCTGAGATTGCTCTGCGAATCGGAAACGGGACAAAAGTCGTTGTTTCGACCGTAGATACCTAACTTTAGGAACTACCCTTCGGGTGTGTACTTAAATTAGGAACTGTTATAATGTAACTAGTTTGACTAGAGACATTATCTCTATATCAATGTTTAATCTATTGTGGATAAACCTTTATATTCTAGAACACTAAGTGTTTCATTATATAAAGATGATATTGAGATAAACACATTAGATGTGAATAACAGAATTTATATTTTGAATATAATTAAAATCTCAAAACATATAAAATGACAAATAATTAGCTCAAACTGATTTGATCAATAGAGACTTATTTGTGGCATTGTTGTCTGGGACACAATTAAACAAGACTCGTATATCCACACTTTTGAAGAGTGGGTACTAGGACTGATTTGACTATTCAAATAAAGTCTACGAATCTAGTTTATTAGGTAAAGTACCTAAAACACTATTTACTTGGTAATAGTGAAAATGCCATCGATCTGTTAGCCCTATTCATTGTGAAGAAAGTGGGCCCATATCTAGCTAGGCTAGATGTGAACATGAATATTTTGTGACCTTAACGGATGTGGCATCACGTTATGGTTATGTGTTTTTTTTTGAAGAACACAAATCGAAACTCTTAGAGTTTCGACACGAAGTAGATAAACAGATCGGCTATAGTATTATACCGTCACGGTAAGACCGTAATGGAAAATACTTAAGCAGTAAGTTCCATATATACATGAAAGAGTACGATATTCTTTCAGATGAGGACTCCTCCCGATACATGTCAGTTTGACGATGTGACCGAACTAAAAACCGAATTTTGTTGGACATGATAAGGTTTATCACGAGTCGCTCTGAGCTATCATTTCTTCAACGGATATGTATTAACAATGCAAAGCTTATTTAGAATAAGGTTCCATATAAATATGTTTGACAGATATCATATAGGATATGAACAGGAAAGAAACAGGGTTTCTCATTCCTAATGATTTGGGTATGCCAGGCATAACGTTTGGATGATACCAAACTAAGGACCCAAATTGGATAAGTGCTAATGTAGGTTATCCTAAGGGAAACCATAAGTATAGTACTTATAAATCTCACATGAGAACAATATGATTGTTGCTCACCATGCGGTTTTCCTGAGAGGAATACCGATATGCAGTGGTAAGTGGGAGGACAGTAAAACTCGATGAAAATCGGGGTAATACTGTTCAAGGCACGAAGTCCGTAATGGAACATAAATAGTTCATCAAGGATGAAACTAAACCATTAATCTTCGAATACACAAGAACCGCGTAGATCGGAGAGGATCAGAAAACAACCTGGGGTATGGGTTTCTGATCTCACCTCATAAAGATATTAATGTTGTGGAGGTATACCAACCGACTACGTTTTTGAGGAAGTGATACAAGGTATCGACTCCCTATCATGGCAAAATGCCATGAGTCCGAAATGGATTCCATGTATAACAACTATGTTTGGATACTAGTTGTTGTACCGCAAGGTATTGTGCCTATTGGTACTGTAAACGTCTTCAAGGAAGACATACATGGATGGCAACATACCAACGTACTAAGCTAGGCTTGTGACGGAAAGGTATCGTTATCGACATTGTGTTATTAACGGTTCAACCTTTTATCTGTTGTCATAGTAAATCCATTTTGATGATGCTTGTTGGTACTGCATATTTCATTTATGAAATGTGTCAGTTAAATATCAAAATCGCCTTCCTGAAAAGGAAACCTTTTGGCGGATGTTTTCAACATCCTGACGATTTTGTATAACCGACAAACAAGGTTTGTGGGTTATTCGATCCATGTCTGGATTGAAGCAAGCATAAGGTTGTTGGAACCGTCGTTTTGAAATAATCATAATGGTTTATGATTTGACTCAAAACGAAATGATTCTTGTGTATATAAGGAGGTTAGTGGGAGAGCACTGATAATGAAATTCCCATAAAGCAATTGGTGAAAGCTTGGCTTTCATAGAAATTCTCCGAAGAATTCTGGGGAGTAACAACCTTTATTCAAGGAATAAAGATCTATTGGGATAGATTTGGAGTTGTTAACACTCTCTGGGAAATTGTACATTTAAAATGTACTTGATATGGTGTCTCATACGCTTTGAGCATATGGAGTCACAATCAGGACAATCCAAGTGATAGTCACTGGATTGAAGTTAAGGACATCTATTAGTATCTTAGAGAACTAAAGATGCTGTCTAAAACTATGGAGAAGGAGAACTTGAAGTGACTGGGATCACTACCGCAAGTTTCCAAACAGTTAAATACTGTGGTACTATAAAGTTTGAATAACGGGACAGTGAGCTGGAAATCTTCCGAGCAAGATACTATTGCCGAATAAACAACAAATGCGGATTATTTTTGCGGCTGAGGCAGCAATAGAAGCCATTTGGGTCGATAATAAATCTAATTAGATTAGATATAGTTCTGTTAGCAGCTGAACTAGGCGTCAGCACAAGGCTAAAGAATTAAAGGTCTCATCGACGATCCAGATATATACTTCTATATTCATCTGATTCGTTCGGATCATACATCGTGGCGATGTGGTGATCGTATAAATCGCGTCAGACGATAATCATGGAAATCCGCTGACGAAAACCTTTTCTCTGCAATTTGAGCGAACTGTACATAGTTCGGGTGTACGACACTTGAGTGACTGGCTATGTGCCAAGTGGGAGATTGTTGGATAATATGACCCATAGCGTCACTATTTCTATAGATCATAGTGTTGTTGTACAAATTAACTATGTGACAAGGAAATTGCACTCTCATCATTTGTGATTAGATCACCTTAGATATATAAATGAAGAGAGGTCCATATGATTAGTTCCTGGATTGAGATGATATGAGACAGTATCAGTCCATGAAGGATTAATCATTAAATATCCCTAGTCGTA
Source organism: Zanthoxylum bungeanum (assembly GCA_019454045.1). NCBI lineage: Eukaryota > Viridiplantae > Streptophyta > Magnoliopsida > Sapindales > Rutaceae > Zanthoxylum > Zanthoxylum bungeanum. Next base: position 32,228 of record SKCR01042549.1, read on the forward strand.
GTATTATCGAGACTGGACATCGATAATGCGGAATAGGCTAGTATTGCACTTGTGCGCGTTGTGAGGGCACAACAGCATAGTTCTCATATATTTAAGTATAGGATACTTATGCAAGTGCGATAGGAGGTTGTGTTTCACCGATGGTATGGGAAACAGCTTCGCTCTGGATAGACCCCTCGGAATCCCATTGGTATTATGACTATGTGTCTATGGGAGTCCGACATCAGGGTAGGTGTATTTGGTCTTAACCTGAGACTTACACCGCTAATGCTTACGACAATCAATATACTTTAGTTGAGGTCGTCCAGGGCTGTAACAGGTTATGTGTACGCCAATGCTGGGTATATTGAGAATCGTAGAGTATTGGGTGTGATGTCAAGACGGAAGTATCACTCCAGTCATAGTGGAGATGATGTCACGCAGGATACGGTATTAGTGCTCTTAAGTGCTGGCCGGCCATCGGGATATTATGACAAGGTCATGTATATCCGATTATAGAGACTAGTTACCAGACATCCGACATGTGCTTCGTACGGGGCAGACACATATCCAGCCCCACGCCTAGCACGTGACTATCCGATACTGGGCCGATATACACAATACTTAGTAGACTACGCCTGATATAGATCTTAGATATTCTTATAAGAATATGTCCGGAGAATTGGGAAGACTTGGTGCTTTGCTAGGAGTCGACCTTGTCTCGTAAATCGGTAGAACGTAGTACTTGGTACGTACGTGATTCGGATACTCCGACGACCGTATTTACTGCCAACTTATCCGGGGATCTCATGGGTCGCTTCCCGATAATGCACCGATGACGCATAACTCGCACTCATAAATAATCCGGGATTATAGAAGAGAGAGAAAATTAATCTAGGATTAATTACGGAGATATTTTATCTAGGATAAAATATCGTCTAAAGAGAGAGAATGATTAATTTGGAATTAATCGGTAAATTAATATATTCTATATATTAAATGAAATTAGATTTCGACGCGGAATTAAAATTGGATTTTAATTCGGGCGAACGAATTAATTTAGAATTAATACGTTAGCGACGTGAATAGTGAATTCGCTAGGCGTAATCATTTAATTACGACGCGATGGAAAAATCGCTAATTGGGAATTAGCGAACCCGAGCCCGAGTGTGATTGCGAGCGCATTCGTATTTCGAATTCGAGTGCGGCAACGCAAGTCACATCAAGCGTCAAATCATTCGTCACATCAAACGTCAAATCAAAAGTCACTTTGAGTGATGTGATTGATTGATGTGATTGAGTTGATTGATTGATAGACACACATCAAGTCACTTTAATAAAGTGACATTGAATAATGATGGGTGTTGTTGGAATAGTGATTGGTGGTTGTGTAATTGATTTCCATTTACTTTATTTGATAAATTAAAATGGTAAATGCTTATTAATTTTTGGAAAAATATATAAAGCATTTTTGTAATTCAATTACTAACTCAACCATAACACTTCTCCTCCTTTTCTCTCCATCAATACACGCCCAATGGGCTGTTTATCTTTCTTCTTCACAGCTCACTGCCGTGAGCTTCAATGGAGGCAATGAGTGGTTTTTGTTTCAAAATCGCAAGTGCTAGCACACTTACGAGACTTGCGAAGGTGGTAGGGAAGTTCAACCATGAGGCGGGATCCGTTCGATGAAGCTTGGAGCTTGACGAATGACCATTTTCACGCCCAAAACAGTGAGTAAATTCACTGCAGTTCACACCCATTGCAGTGAGGATTTTCAAGTTTTGTTGCTTGCCGCGTCTCTCAACCGATCGATGTGAGTATTCCGCTACCTCCGTTGATGTGTTCACACATGTATTTCATGTCTTGTTTGATCTTGGGACCTAGAAAAAAACCTAACAGAGCACTCATTAACAAGTTTATGAACTAGGAAGATGGTGGATCTTTCTCAAAACCAAAAAAAAAAATGTCTGGAGAATTTGGATATTTATATGTCTTATCTTTTTTGTTAAAAAACCTCTCTTTAGATTTGGAGTAAGGACCCCTTATAAAGGAGTGGAGGGGTGCCATAGGGAACCCCTTGGGGTGGGGTTGCAACCCTCCATGGATGTAACCACTCAAGCACCCTCTTGCCATCCAAAAAGACATATATACCCTTATGAAATAATTGAAGAATTTTCAACAATCCCCCACAATTCTTCAAATATTCATTCAGACACGTGAGAGAGATCCCTTGAGCTAAAGCTGCATCGAAATAGGTAGCTTTCGCCTTAAACCTTTCCTAGTGAATGACAATCGGATTTACTTGGCAAACCAGTGACCCTTAGTCTTGAACTGTTCTGCTGTTGGTGTAAACCAAGACAATTGCCAACACACAGCTTTAATTCGACCATTTTCTCGTTCTACGGTTGTGTTCATTTTGGCCCTGAACAACGGTCCTGGATTCATCAAGCACTTTAGGGTAACCCGCCTTTAAAGGTTCCCATGGAAGCGGCCTCACTTCTTACTTGAAATAGGTGATCTACTATGAAGAGGTAATATGTCTTTACCCCCATTAGGACTCATCTCCTAATATAGTGATCATTAAAAGCCTTAGCTTATCCTAACCAATGACAGACAGTACTCAGCGTCATTATCGGAATGGGAAAGAGTACGAAACTCTTCAGTGCTCGTTTTGAATTGCACAAAGTTTCTGTTGTCCCTTTTGAACCCAGATCTTGGGATCTCCAGTCAGCTAGGTTGGGTTTCCACAGTGACAATTCTTAGATTATAGGCTTCAAGCCCATTCCCCTCGATGACTTCTCAACTTGCTCTCGAGGTAAACCTTTAGTTAGTGGATCCGCTAGGTTTCCTTCGACTCAACATAATCGATCGATATTATGCTACTTGAGAGCAGTTGACCTATGGTATTATGTCTCCGACGTATGTGTCGAGACTTACCATTATACATTGTATTTTGGGCTCTCCCAATAGCCGATTGGCTGTCACAATGTATGCTAATCGTTGGCACCGGTTTGGCCCAACTAGGAATATCCTCCAGGAAGTTTCTAAGCCATTCTGCTTCTTCCGCTATTTTGTCTAACGCTATGAACTCTGATTCCATAGTAGACCAGGCAATACATGTTTGCCTCGAGGATTTCCATGACACGACTGCATTACCAAGTGTGAAAACAAATCCAACCGTAGATTTGGAATCCACTGTATCAGATATCCAGTCAGCATCGCTGTATCCCTCTAGAACAGCAGGATATCTCTCGTAATGTAGCCCATATTTTGAAGTTTCTTATACCTCAAAACACTTACTATGACTTTCCAATGGTTATGTCCTGGATTGCTAGTATATCTGCTAAGCATATTCACAGCTTGAGCTATATCAGTTCGTGTGCAATTCGTGAGATACATCAGTCTTCCGATGATCCTTGAATACTCTAATTACGATATGCTTAAACCAGTATTCTTTGATAGAGGAAGAGTTAGGTTAGCTACTCCCAAATCTTTCATATCAAATTTATTGGATAACACTTTCTTGGTAGACTGAATCAACTCATGATTATTACCAATTATCAGCATATCGTCTATATAGAGACATACAACGACATATCATTCTTGAGTTGATTTGGCGTATATACACTTATCACACTCATCGGTTTTAAACCCACTTGACAACATCTCTTTGTCAATGTTCTCATGTCATTGTCTAGGTGCTTGTTTTAATCCTTACAAGGATTTTACAAGTTTGCACACCTTCTGTTCTTATCCAGGAACATTAAACCATTCTGGTTGTTCCATGTAAGTCTCTTCATCCAATTCACCATTCAAGAATAACGTCTTTCCATCCTTTTGATGTATTTCAAGACCAAATATAGCTGCTATGACTATAAGCATTCTACTGATGTGATACGAATCACTGGTGGATAGGTGTCAAAGTAAACAAGGCCTGATTTTTGTCTATAATCTTTTATGACAAACCTCGCCTTGTACTTATCTATTGATTCATCCATTTTCATCTTTCCATTGTATATCCATTTGTAGCCCAATGGCTTACAACCTGGAGGAAGATCAACCTACTTCCAAGTATGGTTTTGTAGGATTGAATCAATCTTTTGTTCATAGCCTCTTTCCACAAAGGTGTCTCCGTAGAAGACATAGCTTTCTCATAGCTTCGAGGCTCATTTTCTAACCAGTATGTCAGAAAATCGGGTCCAAATGACTTAGACAACGTCTAGGTTCATTTGCCTCAACATTTCCATGTTGATTTGACTCTTGGTCAACCTGATCACTGCCATTGACAGTATCAACAGATCTTTTGAGAGACTCTCTTCTTTGTCTTTCCTTACAAGGAAATGTCTCTTCAAAAAATATTGCATTCCTTGACTCAATCATCACATTTGGATTGATGTCAGGAATCTCATTCTTGTGTACCAAGAATCGATACGCACTACTGTTGCAAGCATATCCGAAGAATATACAGTTAACAGTTTTGGGTCTTATTCCACATTCTTAGGTTTAGGAACCATCACCTTGGCAATTGACAAGACACCCCCACATTTTCAGATATTTATAGGAAGGTACATAACATTTCCACAAATCATATGGTGTCTTGTCCAATCTTCTGTGAGGAAGCTTGTTCAGAACGTAGTTCGCGGAAAGTAGGGCTTTCCCCCACAAGTTCTGAGGTAACCCAGAACTAGTCAACATAGCATTCATCATTTCCTTCAACGTTCGGTCTTTGCACTCAGCAATCCCATTGAGGAGAATAAGGAGCAGTGGTTTCGTGAATAATTCCGTGCACAGAACAATATTCACCGAATGATGAAACATATTCACCACCACTATCACTTCTGATTCTTTTGATTTACTTGCCAAGTTGATTTGCAACTTCGTTCTCAGTGTATAAAGCTCTCAATAGCTTCAGCTTTGCTCCACAGCAAATACACTTAACAGAATCTTGTGCTTTCATCGATAAAAGTGACAAAGTACTTTTTACCGCCTCTTATTTGCACAATATTCATGTCACACACGTCAGTGTGTACAAGTTCCAAGGGTTCAGAACTTCGTTCTATGATGTTCTATGTATTTTTGCTTCAACACATGCCTCACACTCATGTTGGCTATCAATGCAAATTTAGGTATAAGGTTCATGTTAATTAATGTACGCATTGTATCATATTTAACATGTCCTAACCTCTTAACCTCTCATGCCATACATTTTGTGACTCAATAATATAAGCAGCAGTTTCAGCTTTATTAATAGCACAATTGACAGTCATTGAAAAGACCCTCAGCGAGGTATCATTTTCCTACATAGACATCATTTTTTGTCAATACAATCTTGTCAGAAACAAATACAAACCCGAGACCGAGTTCTTCCGAATATCTGGAACATGCAAACATTCTTATATGTAAGCTCCGTTCCGGATATCATTTTTAGAACTACTGTGCCTTGTCCAACCACTCTAGAGGTAGACGAGTTTCCCATTGTCAGATGATCGCCGCCATCGACCTTTCTGATACGAGGAAAACATCTTGCTATCAGCACAGATATGACGAATAGCCCTGGTGTCTACCCATCATTCTCTCGGATTCCCAACCAAGTTGGGTTCAGTTACCACTGCTGAGAGATTCATTTATGAAATCTCATCAGTTAACTGCTCATCTTCAGCGACATAGGCCTCATTTTTCCTGCCATTGTCCTGAGATATCTTGTTTCTGCAGTCCTTTGTCATATGACCACTCTTTTCACAGTTGTAGCACTTCCCATTGAACTTCTTGTTCGCTTGGGAAGAATCAGCTTCACTGTTCTTTCTTTTCTTGCTACCCTTTACATCCTTAAAGATGTTGGCCTTAGACTCCATAGTCTTGTAGCTGGCCTTCTTGGACATCATGTTGTCATGTTCGATTTTCAATCAAACTCCAAGGTCTTCAAGGCTCATCTGCTTCTTTCTGTGTTGCAGATAGCCCATGAAGTCCTTCCATGATGGAGGTAACTTTTTAATTATAGCGGCAACTTGAAACATCTCACAGAGTTTCATTCCCTCATCCAGTATTTCATGAATGATCAATTGCAGTTCACCCAACTGAGACATCACCGTCCTTGAATCTACCATCTTGTAGTCCAGGAACCTACCCACGATAAATTTCTTTTGTCCGGCATCTTCGGTTTTGTACTTCTTCTCGAGAGATTCCCAGAGAACCTTCGCAGAAGTCATGCCTTGGTACACGTTGTACAGGGTATTGTCAAGACCACCCAAAAGGTAGTTCTTGCATAAGAAGTCTCCAGACATCCAAGTCTGTTCTCGCTCTTCCTTGGCCAATTCAGATTCACCCTCCACAAGACCCGGAGGATCTTTGAGGAATTTAGCCAACTGGAGAGTTGTCAGGTAGAACAACATTTTGCTATGCCACTGTTTGAAGTTTGCCCCACCAAACTTCTCCGGTTTTTCTCCATGAGAGACCGGTACTGTGATATTTCCGCTAACCATATGTAACTGGAAACAAACAGGGTTCAATAAGTCTACAAAAGACAAATTGTACAACGACCAACAAATGATCTTGTCTCAAGTGATATACCAAATATCCACTTGTTGTTCTATTGGACAGTAGTACCAATAAACACAAGTCCTTAAATTTCCAACCAAGATTTCTTATGAAAAGTAAATAAAGGAATATCCTTTAACTACTTTCTCAATAGAACCTCTTAGCAATTCAGACTCAGTATTTCACTTTTTCAATGTCACAAACAATATACGATAAGTGTAGATATATGTGTATGTGTCAAACAAGATTGGATGGAATTACTTGTGTAAAATTACACTTTAAATTCTCAACCAAAATTATGCAATAACCAATCAATTTCAACTTTATCACTATGTGAATGCTTGTGATAATTGAACAAGTTAATAATAACTTAAATCTATACTACCAAGATTAATGTGTTTACAGTATATGACTAACCAAGTTAATATTAATTAAAGTTTGCAGTTTATGATACTTACAGGACAAAGTCGTTAGTGTCACGTTCGTATCTACATTCGAACGAGACTGTCCAGTGTGTGTGCGTTCGTGTTGCGTTTGATAACGCGTTCGAACGAAGTGTTTCCAGAGAGTTCACATTCGAGTAGCGTTTGATAACGAGTTCGAACGGTATGATTCCAGAGAGTTCACGTTCGTATAGCGTTCGTGAATGCGTTCGAACGGAATGATTCCAGAGAGTTCATGTTTGAGTTGCGTTTAGGACGCGTTCGAACGTTCTAAGGCAGAAGGCTTGCGTTCGAGTTGCGTTTGAAGACGCGTTCGAACGTTCTTACGAAAATTCAAATTTTTAGCCTTCGCGTGCGTCGGGCGTTCAAACGCCCTACGGGTTTTTCATGCACAGTTCGTATTTTCCAGAAAATATTCAAACCCTAACATGCAAATTACTATCTAATAACACGATACAATAAGTTCTTAAGATTGTTGGAAAATTAGTGTCATTAAACAATAATATAAACATGCAAATCAAACAGATCAAACTACCAAAAGTGGATCTAGATGCAAAACCCTAAAACCAGTAAACTTGAAGACAAACCAGAAAATGGAGATTACAGAAATGTCCAAGTCGAGATGATCTCTGTCCTTAAGAACTTATTGGCCCGTCACAGGTGCTCTACGGTTTCGTATTGCCAACGTTCTCCCAGGATTACTTGGATGCTACTTGTACAAGGAGCACTCCTTAACAAGTTTATGAACTAGGAAGATGGTGGATCTTTCTCAAAACCAAAAAAAAAAAAAATGTCTGGAGAATTTGGATATTTATATGTCTTATCTTTTTTGTTAAAAAACCTCTCTTTAGATTTGGAGTAAGGACCCCTTATAAAGGAGTGGAGGGGTGCCATAGGGCACCCCTTGGGGTGGGGTTGCAACCCTCAATGGATGTAACCACTCAAGCACCCCTTTGCCATCCAAAAAGACATATATACCCTTATGAAATAATTGAAGAATTTTCAACAACTCACCAATTCAACGCAACACACACGTTGCTTCCCTCACAGTCCTACACTTCACGCCGAGTCAATCACCTGCCTCACGCCGAGAGACTCACGCCCTTCAATCAACCATCAACACCCGCCCTTCACGTCCTTAGTAACTCCCCACCAACACGTCGCCAAAGCCTTCAACAGCCCCATTTTTAAACACGCTCCACAGTCCACGTAACTAGCCATACACAGAGCAGCTCACCGACCCACCTTCATCACACCACACGCTAACAAACAAACACACCCTCCACACGTCCATAAGCCCCCACGCCACATTTACGCCACATTTACACTGCCTCACGCACTGAACATCACAAAGTCCCTCACGCCACTGCTTACACACGTTCACAACCTCCCTTCACTAGCCTCAACTCCACATGAAACAATCCCCTGAAACCTCTTTTGTTACCGTGAAAATAGCCTAGAACAGTCCCTCAATAACCGACCAAAATAGTAACAAAAATGCACCCAAAACAGTCCCCGAAACTGCCCAAAACTGCACCCGAAACAGTAGCCTAAATACAGTAAAAATAGTGACCAAAATAGCAGCAAAACGGAGCGAAAACAGTAGCTTGAGCAGCGAAACAGCGGGGAAAACTGAAAATTAGTAAGACGGAAGAGTTGCGGAGTTTTAGCCCTTCCGATCATCGTGTAACGCGCTTCCAAAAGTCGACCCAAAAGGTTAGACCTGAGGGTATTTTTTCACATCCATTTTCAGTTGTATTTTTATTATTTATTGAGTTTCGTTTGCATGATTATTGTGGAGTGAAGCATGTTGCGGCCCTTAAATATATAGAAAATGCATGAATTGTAAAATGATGTATGTTGTGGCCCTTGAATAAAATGAAAAATGTGTCTCCTTTCGTGGTATATAGGATGGAAACCCGGACATAAATTTCATAGCCGATTCCGAATGGATGGTAATATGATATGTACTCGGGATACAACTCCATGTACCACTTGAGTAAACGGCGCATATTTCGTTTTATGTTGTTTTGATTTGTTTATTATTCGCTACTTAATTTCTGCATGTTATTTGTTTATGTAATGATGAGATAAAGCGCATGGGGTTAGTAAGTGTGATTAAAGGTCCTCTATTTTGAGAGGTTAAAATCCTTTACCATGATGCTTTGCCGCGCCAGATGATGTATATTCGGTTGAATGTGAGATATGTTCAATCGGGTATACGAAGTCCGATATTGTTGTCTTTATTTCTTATATACATCGTGTTATTAGCGTATGGGCTTAGTAAGTGCGATTAAAGGTTCTCTATTTTGAGAGGTTAAAATCCTTTACCATGATGCTTTGTCGCGCCAGATTATGTATATTCGATTGGATGTGAGATATGTTCAATCGGATAAACGATGTCCGATATCATTGTCTTTACTTTTTTATATATGTGTTGTGTTGTTTGCGCATGGGCTTAGTAAGTGGGATTAAAGATCCTCTAAGTCAAGGGGTTAAAAGCCTTTACCACGATGCTTTGCCGCGCCGGATAATGTGTATTCGATTGAATGTGAGATATGTTAAATCAGATACATGAAGTCCGATAACGTGGTCTTTAATTTGTATATGCATTGTGTTATTTGCGCATGGGCTTGATAAGTTGGATTAAAGGTCCTCTATGTCAATGGGTTAAAAGCCTTTACCATGATGTCTTGTCGCGCTTCTTAGTATGTCATTTATCCTTTTGCACATCATTGCTTTATTTACGCATGCATTACGAAGTTCCATATAGTTATCTTTATCTTTGTACGCATTGTAATGAAAAGCGCATGGGCTTATTATGTTGGACTAAAAGGTTCTCCATTTGGGGGAAGAAAAGCCTAAAAGGCTACCTTTACCACGATAGTTGCCGCGTCTTTCATCTATTGATTGCATCATCTATCTTTGTTTTGGCTCGATCTATTATCATTTGTGTACCCATTTTATGATAGCATTTGGGCATTATTTCTCATGGTATATAGGATGGAAACCCGGACATAAATTTCATAGCCGATTCCGAATGGACGGTAGTATGATCTATGAAGCTACTTTAGTAGAATTGCACAATCTGATAAAGCAAGCAGAGAAGGACTTGAAACCGGAGCTTAAAACCTCCGTCATGCTTACGGGTACGGACCTGAAGCCACGAGGCCCAACGAAAAATAAGGGCAAAGCTAAGGCTCCATATCACCTAAAGCCCAATGGTAAGGTGGAGAAGAAAAATGGAAAGGGGACATGTTTCTTTTGTGGAAATAAGGGTCATTGGAAGAAAGACTGCAGATCATTGAAAGCCAAGGAAGCTAGGGAAGCCCAATACTTCAGGTATGTTGTATATGATTGAACTATATTCTCAAAACTCTAAACCTTCTACTTGGGTGCTTGACACCGGTTGTGGGACTCACTTGTGTAACAATGTGCAGGGCCTGAGAAATAGTAGGAGACTCTGTCATGGGGAGGTTGAATTACGCATGGGTAATGGAGTAAAACTGGCTGCATTGTGCGTGGGGACATATTCATTAGTTTTTCTGAATGGTTTAGTTTTAGACGTGGAAGATTGTGTTTATGTACCTTCTCTAGTAAAGAACATCATTTCAATTTCTTCTTTATGTAATAAAAGCTTTTCATGCCTAATAAGTTGTAATGAATGTTCTATTTATTTCAATGAAATAAAATATGGATATGGTATTTTGAATAATGGTATCTATGTCTTACAAACTAACAAAGAATGTTCAACCTCTAATATATACAACGTTAACTCGAATAATCTCAATGAATCACTTTTATGGCACAGTCGCTTAGGTCATATCAATGAAACAAGATTAACTAAGCTACATAAGGATGGGTATTTCAAACCCTTCAAATATAAACCTTATGGAACTTGTGAGTCTTGTTTACTTGGTAAAATGACCAAATTACCCTTCAAAGGTAAATGACAGCGTGCAGCGGAGACATTAGAACTCATACACTCTGATGTATGCGGACCAATGTCAGTCACCGCTAGAGGTGGATTCTCCTACTTCATTACCTTTATCGATGATCATTCGCGATATGGGTATGTGTACCTTATGCGGTACAAATCTGAAGCCTTTGAGAAATTCAAAGACTTCAAGGCTGAAATAGAAAACCAGCTTAATAAAAGTATTAAGTCATTAAGGTCTGACCGAGGTGGTGAATAATTAAGCAACGAATTTCAAGATTACTTGAGATAAAATGGCATTGTTTCCCAGTGGACTCCTCCGGGAACTCCACAGCATAATGGGGTCTCCGAAAACAGAAATCGGACATTATTAGATATGGTCTGGTCAACGATGCTAGGCACGGATCTACCTCTTTCATTTTGGGGTCTTGCTTTAGAAACTGCAACACTACTACTAAACCAAGTTCCTTCCAAGACTGTTAGTCAAACACCATATGAGTTATGGTGTGGGAAACGTCCCAGTCTTAGTTATCTAAGAGTTTGGGGATGTGACGCATATGTCAAGCTCACACAAACTAACAAATTGGATGATAGGGCAGTTAAATGTAAGTTTGTAGGATATGCCTTGAACTCAAGAGCATACTTGTTCTACGTCCCAAATGAACAAAGAACATTTGTCTCACAAAATGCTAAATTTCTAGAGAATGAATTCCTTCTCAAGAAATATAGTGGGAGTGGACTTGACCTCGATGAGGTACGAGAATAACAAACTAACATAGAACTAAACCCCAGGCCCCTCAAAAGGGCAGCGACGGAACAACCACAAGGTTATGAACTCAGAAGGTCTCGTAGGGAAAGACATGAGCCTGAAAGATATAGTTTCCATATTGATGAGGAACATGATCAGGTCATTGTTAATGACGATCCCAGCAGTTATGATGAAGTAATGCATGACATTGATTCAGTCAAGTGGCTTGAGGCCATGAAATCCGAAATAGACTCTATGTATCAGAATCAAGTCTGGGACTTGGTAGATGTACCTGAAGGGATAAAACTCATAGGTTGCAAGTGGATTTACAAGCGTAAAACTGATGCAGAAGGCAACATCCAAACCTATAAGGCTAGGTTGGTGGCGAAAGGTTATAGACAAATCCAAGGAATTGACTATGAGGTAACCTTCTCGCATGTTGCAATGATAAAGTCCATTCGAATTTTACTGGCACTAGCTGCACACTTTGATTATGAGATTTGACAGATGGATGTCAAAACAGCTTTCCTTAATGGGAACCTCCTAGAGGAAGTCTATATGACACAACCTGAGGGGTTTGCATCTAAGGATGATCATAATAAAGTATGCAAGCTTAAACGATCCATTTATGGACTCAAGCAAGCCTCCAGAAGTTGGAATATACGATTTGATGAGACAATCAAAGAATTTGACTTCATCAAAAATATAGACGAGCCTTGTGTTTACAGGAAAAGTAGTGGGAGTGCTGTTGTATTTCTTGTATTATATGTCGATGACATATTAATCATCGGGAATGATATTCCCATGATGCAAGCCACCGAGCAATGGTTATCTCAGAATTTCTCCATGAAAGATTTGGGAGAAGCAGCCTACATCCTCGTCATTAAGATCTACCGTAATAGATCTAAGAGGTTGTTAGGACTTTCTCAATCTACGTACATAGATAAAGTTTTGAAAAGGTTCAAAATGGAAGATATCTACTTGTCATGGAATCAAATTATCTAAGGAGCAATGTCCACATACTCCTTCAGATAGAGAGCGTATGAGTAGGATCCCTTATGCTTCTGTAATAGGATCGATCATGTACGTCATGCTATGTACAAGACCTGATGTCTCTTATGCTCTTAGCATAACGAGTAGGTATCAGGCAAATCCCGGTGAACAACACTGGGCAGCTGTCAAAACAATCCTCAAGTATCTGAGAAGAACTAAGGATGTGTTTTTGACATATGGAGATTGTTCTGAGATGAAAGTCATTGGTTACTATGATGCAAGCTTTCAGACCGACATGGATGACAGCAGATCACAAACAGGATATCTGTTTACTTTGAATGGCGGTGCTGTCAGTTGGAAAAGTTCAAAGCAGTCAACTACAGCGGACTCCACCACTGAAGCCGAGTATATTGCAGCATCTGAGGCAGCTAAAGAATCAGTTTGGATAAAGAAGTTCATCAAGGAACTGGAAGTGTTTCCTACGATAAAGAATGGCATCACGATGTACTGTGACAACACGGGCGCCATTGCTCAATCAAAGGAACCAAGGTCCCGCTAGAAATCCAAGCATGTACTCAGGCGATTTCATCTCATCAGGGAGATTGTTGAGAGAAAAGAAGTTATTATAGAGAAAATACCCACAGAAGATAATCTTAGAGATTCTCTGACTAAAGGGATGACTCAACAAAAGCATGATAGGCACACCCAAGAGTATGGTGTCCAGATTCATACTAGTTGGCTATAGTGCAAGTGGGAGAGTGTTAGGGATATGTCCTATACCCAACTTGTGGATGGGCTATATGTACATGTATTTGTAAATTTTCATTAATTAATAAAATGGCAATCTTTATTATACGTGTCTTACATAACTTATATGAATCATCAACACTGTAATAAAGCCCTTGGAGTAATAAGACGATGGCTTCCACGCCTTATGAGAATCATTACTCTTAAATATTCATAGTCATAGTTTTGTGAATAATATGGGCGTTCACAAAGCGGATAGACTAACATGATGATATGATCCACCCTTAAGTGGGGTAGCCAATCTCATAGGCTACTAGCGGAGATCCGTCCACTTGGTGTATCACATGGATGCATGAGTTGCTCATGTCCATCGAACTGACCGCCGAAAGTTTTCTTATGGAGTGTTTATCCTATGTGTCTGTGAGAACTTTCAAGTATCGATTATATGACTAGTCCTTAGACTTGAGGTCTTTACAATCTTATGTATGGATAAAATAACTTTGACATTCTCATTCCCCGGTTCAAAAGATTCGGTCATAAGGGTATGACACTTTCCGTACCCTAGGTCAATAGGTGGGGATACAGTGAGGCGGGAGACCGTATCATATGTAAATCGCATACAGAATGGGTATATATATCTTTCCTTCTCATTTAGGGGCCTTGGCATGTTGCTAGATGTCAACCTTGGTCATTGAAATCGAACGACCATCTGATCGGAGGATAATTTATGTTCGATTAAATTATCACGATTCATTTCATGTCCAACTTGAAGGGAACCCAAAAGGTCACACACAACAAAGTCGAAATCAATGGTTAACAGTGCACAATACATATTTAACAGCATATATGATTGCTGTAGGAATTGTTCATAAATGGTTTAATGTGTTTAATTATTGAACATATCATTTATGAGGTTCTATAGTGGCTTAGGGATTGGTGAATAAAGATAGGGGCAATTTAGGAATTGGAATAAATAGATTAAAAAAAATTATTATTCACCTGAATAGTAACGTGTGAATAGTACCATGTGAATAGTAAAAAAAATTTATTTACTTTTGTTATTTGTTTTGAATACCAATTCGGCACAAACTCTTATTAGGATTTTATAATCCCATTAAATGACTAAATTAAGATCCAATGGCTTATATTAAATTGGTTTTTATCCCACATCGAATTCTTAATTAATTTTGTTGTCTTTGGAGCACTATATAAACCCAAAGAATTCTTCACAAATTTTTGCACCAAACCTTTCAAATCTTGGGTTTATATAAGTGAGCAACTTTAAAGTTTTAATAGTAAGCCACTGATTTTGAGGATCCTTAAGTCTAATTGACTAGAGGAACCTCGAGTTAAAATTTTTGAGGTATTTGCCTAGGCTAGCACCAATGGAAAAATACATGTGCACTCAAGGCGTAGTCTTGCCATTGAGTTTTGGCTTTGGTGTGTGCATCTTTGGAGGCCACACACTTGGGTGGCTCTTTGGAACGTTGAAGAGCTTGCTGAGTTCGAGAAAAACTTGTAGATTGGAGGGGGGACTGGAGGAGTCTACAGTTCAAGTAAGTCTTTTTCTTTCTTTATTTTAATTAGAGTTCTTATGATAGTTAGCATGTTTAGGTTTATGTTCTTTGCATGTTTTATGAGTTTTATGCTTAGAATATATAGTAACATGTCTAGGCTTGTAGAATAATCAAAACAAATGGGTCTTAGGCAAAGGGAAAGCGGCATCATAATTTTAATTATTTATTTTTCCGCTGCGCACTAGCGGTCGCTTCCCAATAGTTGATTGGATAGTTGGACTATTGCAATCGAGATGGATGGAAAGATTAGCGTTAGAGACATCATCATGGGCGATAATGTCTTTAACGGCTCCAATTTTCCAGATTGGGAGATGAATCTCAGGATAGTCTTGGGAGCCGAGAAGTTACTATATGTCATAGAGAAACCTCTCGGGCCTGAGCCTGGAGTTGAGCAAATAGTATAGCATGAGCTTTGGAAGACTTATCGTGATGATAACTTTAGTGCTCAATCCATCATGCTTGCCGCAATGACTCCTCAGTTTCATTGTTAGAACAAAAGATTGGATCCTTATAGTATGATGTTGAAATTGAAGGATCGCTCGCGAATGTCAGTGGGTACATCTATCAAGCACTATGTATCACAGATGATTGCTGACATCGAAAAGCTAGGTCAGCTGGGCATAACCTTCGAGGCCGAGACTTCCATAGATTTGATCTTACAGTCTCTACCCGATTGTTGGGGCAGGTTCATCATGAACTATAACACGATGAACCAAGAAAAGACTCTTGGAGAGTTAATGGCGATGCTGAAAGAAGCAGAGCCAGAGCTTCTGAAGGGCAAGAAGTGCGAGGCGCACCTTACTTCGACATCCCATAAGGCCAAGGCTTGGCCGAAGGCTTCTCGGGGTGTGAAGAAAATGAAGAAAAAATGGCAAGGCTAAATCATCACAGTCTTCTGGGAAGACTAAGGACATATCCCAAGACATCTACCTACATTGTAGCAAACGGGATCACTGGAAGCGTGACTGCCGTGAGTACAAGGCGGAGTTGAAGGAAGTGAAGACGGGCAAGGCTCCGGCTTCAGGTATGTTTGTTATAAACATGTCCACTACTGGTTTTAAAAATTGGATTTTTGATTCTGGATGTGGTACTCACATATGTACTGATGTGCAGGATCTGCTGATTAGCATGAGACTGGCTTCAGACGAGATCGACCTACGAGTCGGAAACGGGGCAAGAGTCGCTATTTTGGCCGTTGGGACTTATGTTTTGTATCTGCCCTTGGGGCATGTAATTACATTAGGTGGCTGTTATTTTGTACCTAGTTTGATTAGGAACATCATCTCTGCATTTGTTTAACCCCATGCGGGTATACCTTTGTATTCAGAAACACTGGGTGTTTTGTATATAAAGATGACATTTTGATATGTATAGCAGATGTTAATGATAGTCTTTATATTTTGAATATAAATGAATCTCAAACATATAACATGACAAGCAAAAGGCTCAAATTGTGTAAAACAAATGAAAATTATATGTGGCATTATTGTCTGGGACACATCAACAAGACTCGTATATCCACACTTTCGAAGAGTGGATACTTGGACGGATTTGATCCTAATTCATAATACGTCTGCGAATCTTGTTTATTAGGCAAAGTGCCTAAACGCCTTTTAGCGGTAAAGGTGTACGTGCCACCGAGCTGTTAGCCCTCGTTCATGGTGACGTATGTGGGCCCATGTCTAGCTAGGCTAGAGGTGGTTATGAATACTTCGTAACCCTTACGGATGTTGCATCGCGTTATGGTTATGTGTATCTTATGAACAAAAGTCGGAAACTTTTGATAAATTCAAAGAGTTTCGACACGAAGTAGAAAAACAGACTGGTAAAAGTATTAAAACATTACGGTCGAACCGTGGTGGAGAATAATTTAGCAATGAGTTTCTAGATTACTTAAAAGAATATGGTATTCTTTTACAGTGGACGCCTCCTGGAACACCTCAATTGAACGGTGTGTCCGAACGGAGAAATCGAACTTTGTTGGACATGGTAAGGTCAATGATGAGTCGCATTGAGCTACTAATTTCCTTCTGGGGATACGCATTGAACAGTGCAATGCTTATTTTGAATAAGGTTCAGTCAAATTCTGTTGGACAGACTCCATATGAAATATGGACAGGAAAGAAATTGAGTTTCTCATTCCTGAAGATTTGGGTATGTTGGGCATATATTAAACGTTTGGATGGTGCCAAACTAGAACCCAAATCGGATAAGTGCCTATTTGTAATTAGTTATCCTAGGGAAATCAAATGATATTATTTCCACAACCCATTAGAAGAATAAAATATTTGTTGCTCTCCATGTGGTTTTCCTTAGAGGAATTCCTAAATGCAGTGGTAAGTGGGAGAAAAGTATAACTCGATGAAAATCATAGTGATATTGTTCCTGGCACCAATCCCCTCACGGAACACGAATAGTTCATCAGGCATGATATTGTTCCAATACAAGAACCGCGTAGGTCGGAGAGAGTCAAAAAAAAACCTTAGAGGTATGGATTTCTGATCTCACCTCATGTAGATATCAATCTTATTAAGGAAGATGAACCGACTACGTATGAGGAAGCGATACAAGGTATCGACTCCACATTATGGTAAGGTGCCATGAAGTCCGAAATGGATTCCATGTATACAACCAAGTTTGGACACTGGTTGATGTACCAGAAGGCATTGTGCCTATTGGTAGCAAATGGGTCTTCATGGTGAAGACAGACATGGATGACAACATACAAACGTACAAAGCTAGGCTTGTATCGAAAGGGTATCGTCATCAACATGGTGTCGATTACGACGAAACCTTTTACCTGTTGCCATGATTAAATCCATTCGGATAATACTTGCTAATACTGCATATTTCGATTATGAAATATGGCAGATGGACGTCAAACCGATTTTCTTAACGGAAACCTTTTGGAGGATGTTCATATACAACAGCCTGACAGTTTTGTCGTGCCAAAACATGAAAATAAGGTTTGCAAGTTAAATCGATCCATTTATGGATTGAAGCAAGCATTGCGTTCTTGGAACCAATATTTTGATGAGATCATATTACAATATGGTTTCATTTAAAACGAAGATGATTCTTATGTATATAAGAAGGTTAGTAGGAGTGCACTGACAATGATTGTCTTATACGTTGATGATGTATTGCTTCTTAGCAATGACATTCCCATATTAAAATCGGTGAAAGCTTGACTTTCATTAAAAATTCTCCATGAAATACTTGAGAGAGGCAACATTTATTTTAGGAATAAGGATCTACTGGGATAGATCTAAAAGTTGTTGGCACTCTCCGAGAACTCGTACATTGACAATGTTGAAGAGATTCAACATGGATCAGTCCCAGAAGGGACTGCTTCCGTGTCACATGGCGTCTCTCTATCTAAGGACATGTGTCCTAAAACTCAAGATGAGAGAGATTCAATGAATCGGATCCCATTTGCTTAAGCAGTCGGATCGATCATGTATGCCATGACATGTACGCGACCTGGTGTCTCATATGCTTTGAGCATCTGTAGTCAGTATCAGGCCGATCCAGATGATGGTCACTGGATTGATGTTAAGAACATCCTTAAGTATCTTAGACGAACTAAGGATGCTTTCTTAATTTATGGAGATGGAGAACATTGATGTGACAAGGATCACCGTTGCAAGTTTCCAAATCGATAAAGATGACTATAAGTCGCAATAAGGGTACAAGTTTTGTTTAAACAACGGAACAATGAGCTGGAAATCTTCCAAGAAAGATACTGTTTCCGGTTCAACAAAAAGCGGAATATATTGTTGCAGCTGAGGCAGCAAAAGAAGCATTTTGGATCTATAAAATTCCTAATTGGCTAATAAATAGTTCTGTTAGCAGCTGAGCTGGGCTACAGCATAGCTAAGGAATTACGGTCTCATCAATGATCCAAGTATGTACTTCGACAGTTTCATCTGATTCGTGAGATCACACATCGTGGCGATGTGAAGATCAAAAAGATCGTTTCAGATGATAACCTTGCATATCCGCTGACGAAAGCGATATCTCAGCATAAGTATGAGCGACCCGTACATAGTTCAGGTGTTGGACACTTGAGTGATTGGCTATAGGCCAAGGGGAGATTGTTGGACAATTATGGCCCATAGCATCATTATTTGTAAAAAACATGGTGTTTTTGTACAAATTAACTATGTGACAAATGAAATTGCTCTTTTATCATTTTGTAATTGGATTACTTGGATATATAAATTATAAAAATCCATATGATTAGTACCGGATTAATAAGATATGAGACAATATTAATCCACAAAAAGATTTAATCATTAAATATCCTTAGTCGTAGTATTATCGAGACTGGATATCGATAATGTGGAATAGACTAGTATTGCACTTGTGCGCGTTATGGAAGCTTAACGGCATAGTTCTCATATATTTAAGTATTTGATACTTATGCAAGTGTGATATGAGGTTCTGTTAGCCGTTGGACCGGGAACAGCTTCGCTCTGGATAGACCCCTCGGAATTCCATTCGTAGTATGACTATGTGTCTATGGAAATTCGAATCAGGGTAGGTGTATGTGGTCTTAACCTGAGACTTGCATCGCTAATACTTGCGACAATAAGTATACTTTGGTTTTGGTCATCCGGAGCTTTAACAGGTTCTGTGTACGCCTCTTCTGGGTTTACTGAGAATCGTAGTGTATTGGGTGTGATGTCAAGATGGAAGTATCACTTCAGTTATATGGAGATGATGATCACGCAGAGATACAGAACTAATACTCTTAAATGATGCAATTATCGGGATAGTATGACTAGGTCATGATTATCTGATTGCAGAGACTAGTTGCTGATGATCCGATATATGCTTCGTACGGGACAGACACAATTCCAGCCCTAGGCCTAGCATGTGACATCTGATACTGGATCGTATTACGCAATACATTGTATACTATGCCTAATACAGATTATATATTCCTCGTTGAATATTTCTGGAGAATTGGGTAGGCAAGGTGCTTTGCTAGAAGCCAACCATGTCTTGTAAATCAGTGAGAATGTGGTACGGGGTACGCACGTTTCGGATGGTCCGACAACCGTATTTACTGCCAACATATCCAGGGATCTCTTAGGTCGCTTCCCAACGATTCACCGATGACATTTGACTCGAACAGAATTAATCTGGGATTAATTATGAGAGAGAAAATTAATCTTGGATTAATTACGGCAAGAATTTATCTGGAATTAAATTCGTCAAGAAGAGAGAACGCGATTATTTTGGAATTAATCGGCAAAATAAATTTAATAGTTAAATTGGATTTTTCTATTTAATTTATTTAATTGGGCTAAAATAATATATCGGATATATTAATTGAAATTGGATTTCAATACGGAATTAAAATTGGATTTTAATTCAAGCGAACGAATTAATTTAGAATTAATTCGTAAGCGACTTTCGTAATAATTTTGCGAGACATAATTATTTAATTAAATTGAATTTAATTATTTAGCGACGAAAAATTCGTTTAGTCGGATTAAACGAACCGGGCCCAAAATGTGTTGTGTTAGCCAACTTGAATTTGGAATTTAATTAGGTGAGACCCACAACTTACATAAACTTTTTGACAAGTGATGGAAGTGGTTGACATGTATTTAATTCTTCTTTTTCCAACACAACAACTAACTTTTTGAAAGTTAAGTCAACACACGTTTGGATTAGTTTGGAACTATTCACTCTCTTCCTATCCTCTCTTGGCCGAAACTTGCTTCTTCTTAGAGGAGAGAATTTTATTTCAATTTTGTTCAAGCTAGCACTTAAAGGAGTCAAAGAAAGGTGATAGGGAAACTCACCCTTGAGTTTAGAATTCATTTTCAAAGCTTGGAGCTTCCAACATCCAACAAAAGTTTTGAACTTCTCTATCGATCAATGTAAATCTTCTGCAACTTATTTTGATTTTATTCACACTAGAATCATGTATAGGATCCTTGGCAAGTCTTAGAGACAGTAACATACCCGAGCTTGCTCATACCGCTAGCAAGAAGCTTACTTTACTTACAGTAAAAGAAGGCTACAAGAACAATATTTTACACAAAAGCAGAATAAGAGGATAGCGTCAGACAAGTTTCCGAATTCTGATAGATGGCAACCAGAGACAGCGATAATAGCAAAAGGGAGTAAGAAGTATTATTGGCATCACAATAACATTTCATCTTTACATCAAATATAAACCTTGAAATCGCAGGACAATAGATTGGGGGAAAAAAAAAAAAAGAACCGAAAATATTGGCAAAAGCATCTGAAATTTCTGCTTTCGATCTGTTTCCCCAATTCAGTATCTTCAGTATATGCACAAATGATGTTCCATTTCTTGCATGTAAGTGAAAACTTGAGGTTTCCTACTGCTGAAAGGGTGATGAAAGAGATTTAAAATGGAAAAATGCAAAAGCATAAATGCTTAATAGGAAATAGGTGTGCACTATATTTAACTTTCTTCACGGATCAGAACAATTGGAGATAAATGAATACACGAGAAACATGAACTCACAGTATGAACAGTTAAATAACACCAGCAGACCAGTCGCAGAAAATTAGCCCCATGCCATGGAACAAGCATAATTCACAATCAATTTACCATCAAAACCAAAATTCTGCAAAGTCAAGGCAGCAATCAATCAGTGACAGGCACACAAAAAGTAATCACTCAAATTCAAAAGATGTAGCAGAAAATTTATAACTAAAGTAAGTCAGGTGGGAGCATCTTAACAAAGAGAAAGTTGGTTTAAATCAAAACAGTTTTATAAAATATAGCAAGAGAAGCAATTGAATGCATCTAACGAAACCACAAGGATGTTGTCTCTGTTTATCTTGTCAGGAAAAAACTAATAAAACATTAATTAAAAACCTTGCTGAACCTCTCCCCCGAAACATAACAGTAAATCTAATTATTTAATAATCATATTCGAAACTAACAAGATAACACGTGAATTGAATCTTAATAAGGTGAGCCACGGTTATGTAGGTGCATAGTCATAGTCTCAGCAGGAGAGAAAAAACTACCTACAACAGTCAACTTTCCCTTGCAAATCTACAATGTTATATAAATGATTTGTACAGTGACAAACTCAACACATGGCAAAAGAGTCATTATATTTGCATCATGGCTTCACAGTTCCCTCTCCTCCGTCTATATGCCATATCAATATGAGACAACATGCTTAAGGAAACTACAGTATTCAAAAAATGGAATTTTCTACACCAAAGTAAAGAAATTAACAGACAGCTACAGGAGAGAAAAGGTGTCTCCTTTCAAATTAGTTATTAAGAACAAATCATATGCAAGTCAAGCCATTAATTGGCCTTCAAATGCAACTTTTACGGAAAATAAAAGATACACAATACCACTACATTATTTCATTAAAGCATAAGGGTGCAATCATTACAAGAAACAAGTAAATATTAAATTCAACAAATTCCTTGGTCATAAAACTACATAACGAATATATATCACCCAAAATATGTTAAGGGACTGAAAGGTTTTAAAAATCTTACATTGTACAGATCAATCACTAATTCATCAGGGTTTGGTGAAAATGCACTGTTGACATACACAAACTACAGAAAGAAAAAAAAGATCTTACACTCCGAAACTCATAAATGAAAATATATTTGGCAGAAAATCAAATAGCATACCAATGTCTCCCGCCCAAGCTGTCGACACAGGAACTCGATCACTTTTGCAAACTTATCAGACCCAGATATCTGATCAAAACGTGAAGCATATAAATATACAGCAATAACATGAAACCAAGAGCTTTTTTTCCCTTGAATTAAAAAAAAAAAAAAAAAAAAAAAAAAAAAAAAAACAGGTTGCCTGATTAAGAGCCAAGCCAGACAAAATCAAATAAAACCAGCAAATGTTGATCTTCAAATTACAGTATTTTTCTTGAAGTTAGTACTCTCAAGTAATGACTTAGAGCTTGAGTAACTTGAAAATGTTTCATATACTGTGATTCAATTTTGCTGTTAAGTTCTATACCTAAAATCAGTCCCACAGTTAAATATCCTTGAAAACGGAAAAAATGCCTCATTTTGACGCAGTCTCTATTCTCTAATGCACCATAGTATAAAACTCAATGTTTAAAAATACGGTGCGGCGCCTCGAGGCGACCGGCCATTGAGGCGTGAGGCGGGCCTCCTCGAGGCGGTGAGGCGGGCGCCTCGATCGTAAATCGGAAAAATAATCCAAAATACATTAATTTCTTCATAATTCATAGTATGTTCAAAAAACTATTGATAACTAATCCAAAATACATTAACTTCTTCATAATTCATAGTATGTTCAAAAAATTATTGATAACTAATCCCTAAATAAGCTATCATTAGTGTCTAGCGGCATGAAGCTTGGGTCAAAATCTCTGTCATCATCAGATGGCTCATCATCCAAAAACCCTAGACGCAAAGAACAAATTCATTAACAACAGTCACAATCTTTTTTTTTTGTTTATAAAGAAGTCAAAACGACGACATTTTGGCATCCCCAAAATGTCGTCATTTCGGTGGGAAAATAAAAAAATAAAAAAAAAAAAAAATGTATGAATGTGAAGCGGCCGCCTCAGGCCGCCTCACGTCGAGCTCGAAACGTATTTTTAAACACTGATAAAACTTTCATAAGAAACCAACATTTTCCATGTAATAAGCTGAAACCAGCAAGAAGTTTATATTTCACTAACAAAGCTGCATAAAAAATTTATGTTAATAACATATATTGGCACTTGCCTCATCCAAAGTCATCTTCCTATTAAAATTTTCACCAAGTTTAATATCTGAATTCAATCCACAACTCCCCAATAGTTTAGAAACCTTACTTTGATAAAGGAACCAATGTATTGCCAAGAATACAATTATAACTAATTAAACATACCAATCCAATAGAAATCCTAGTGTTTACAACTGCAATAACTATAAACATCGAAATTCTATCAGGCATCAAAATAAAAAAAATTTCCCAAGATCCTACACACAAGTTTCATCCAAATGCAAAACCCACCAAGGATTTCAAAAAATGTAATCTTCGCATACAAATTCATACATTCAATCAAGATCATAGACAGAACAAAAAAGAAAATAAAGGTAAACGATGAATTGTACTCTTATTTGAAAACCCATATGCAAAAACTCATCACATACAATACCCACCAAGAACTTAACCTATCATCAATAAAAAAAAGCTCCGATTTCACTAATGTAGTGATCAAAGAAGCACCTTGAACTTGGCTTGCTTGAGTATAGGAGCCCCGCCAGTGGCTCTAAAATGAACAACAACTGCATCAAAAAAGAAAATCCAATAGAAAATTTAATTAACAAAGTTCAAAATCCCAATTAATGCAGGAATTAGTAAATTTGGATTATTTAAAAAGATAATTAAGCAAAAATTAAATATGGGGTCCTCCAGCGGTGACAAAGCACTAACCTTTTCGTGCAGAAATCGGTGACTCAGTCGCCATCTTTGTTTATCGGAGTGATTTTGGTAACAAGTTTGGCGGAAGAAGCAAGTGAAATTAACCTTTGCCTTCGATTATTATTAATTTAGGGAAAGTGCGGGTTAAATAAATTTTTGATTATAATTTCATATGGTAACAACAATCTTAATAATATTTTGGATATTGATTTTATAAATGATTCGGATCTAATTGATTTTATAGTATAAATGAGATAATTGATTTACTTATAATTAAAATTTATGTCTCATTTGTCTGTCTATCAATTTTGAAACATTGTTTCTCATTCACATTAGAAATTTTCTCTGATCTTACTCTTTCATTTGAAATCATATTCCTAATTATAAATAATTTTAAAAATATTTACTTTTCTTTTGAATAAATTCCAATGAAATCTAATGTAATTTATTTAATTTAAACTTCAATTTTCTTAACACACTTGAAATCTTGATTGTCACTGTATAAGAGCTAATAATCAGAATTTGCATCATGAGACACAACAAATAATAAAAAAATCATGAAAAAAACTTCAAGAAATAATTTAAAGTAAAATAAAAAAAAAATAACAATAGACCTAAAAATTAAAAAAATTGGCTAGTTTTTATAGATGACTACTGTTTATGTCTTTTATTTTAATAGGGAATTATGTTTTAATATTATAATAGACTTTTTAATTTTATTTTATAACTTAATAATAAAAAATTAAATATAAAGATTAAGTTTCACGTATGTTATATATATATATATGAGATTACAATATATATTTGTATTGTAATAGGTAATAAAAAAAAATAATTATAAAGATTAGGTACCACATATGTTTTTTTAATTTTAATGAGATTTTTTTTATAATT